>JALDNG010001450.1:147500-149329 GCA_024349245.1 Neodontobutis hainanensis
ACAGAAACATACACACACACATATACACAAATACATACACAGAAACATACACACACATACACACATACACAAACACACATACACACGCAGACATACACACACACACACAAATATGCACACACATACACACACACATACACAAATACATACACACACACACAAACACACACATACATACAGACATTTTTTGTGAATATGTTTTTGTATTTATATGTATTTTTTCAACTGTCCTGGACACATTCTTACACGGCCTGTCCGTCCTGGGAGTGGATTCCTCCTTCTGTGGTTCTCCCTGGGGTTTCTCTTTTTGTAGGTTTGCAGTCTGTTAACACAAAGTGTTTTGTCCCAGCCTGACTCCCCCTTTCAACCATTACCACTCATAATAATGTAAACACCTTCAAAGTTTTTGAAATTAAACTACCATTACAAAAAAACATTAGGACATAGAAGTTTGTAAACATTAGGAATAGTTAGTTTGTAAATAACAAACATCCTTGTGATTTGTTTAAAGTTTGAACAGTGCAAAAATTTTAGAATCTGTAGAAGTTAGAAAAGGCAGATTTGTTCTTTACGGAATGAATGCAAAACAATGTAGTTTTGCATTTTGTCCCAGAACTCAAGTGTTTTTTTGTATTTCCCATTTGCTCTACCAGTTCTCCTGCTGTTAACACAACTTATTCCTGAAATCTATAATATGCAGAAAAAAGAATGTTAACCAATCTATTGTCCTGAAGTTCTTCTGATGTTCTTCTGACGTTCTCCTCATGTTCCTCTGACGTTCTCCTGACGTTCTCCTCACATTCTTCTGATGTTCTTCTGATGTTCTCCTCACGTTCTTCTGATGTTCTTCTGACGTTCTCCTCACATTCTTCTGATGTTCTTCTGACGTTCTCCTCATGTTCTTCTGACGTTCTCCTCACATTATTCTGATGTTCTTCTGATGTTCTCCTCACGTTCTTCTGATGTTCTTCTGACGTTCTCCTTACGTTCTTCTGATGTTCTTCTGACGTTCTCCTCACATTCTTCTGATGTTCTTCTGACGTACTCCTCATGTTCCTCTGGCGTTCTCCTGGCGTTCTCCTCACATTCTTCTGATGTTCTTCTGATGTTCTCCTCACGTTCTTCTGATGTTCTTCTGACGTTCTCCTCACATTCTTCTGATGTTCTTCTGACGTTCTCCTCATGTTCTTCTGACGTTCTCCTCACATTATTCTGATGTTCTTCTGATGTTCTCCTCACGTTCTTCTGATGTTCTTCTGACGTTCTCCTTACGTTCTTCTGATGTTCTTCTGACGTTCTCCTCACATTCTTCTGATGTTCTTCTGACGTACTCCTCATGTTCCTCTGACGTTCTCCTGACGTTCTCCTCATGTTCTTCTGACATTCTCCTCACATTATTCTGATGTTCTTCTGATGTTCTCCTCACGTTCTTCTGATGTTCTTCTGACATTCTCCTCACGTTCTTCTGATGTTCTTCTGACGTTCTCCTCATGTTTTTCTAACGTTCTTCTGTTCTGGTTCAGAACCACTACACCATCGTGACTCAGCTGCTCCAGTCCTCGGTTCGACTCCTGGACTGTCCCTGGCTCCAGCAGCAGCACCGCGCTCAAGTGGAGACCTGCATCAAGACTCTGGCCATGACAGGTGAGTCCCCGCCCACTTTAGAAAGGTATCAGACTCCGCCCACTCCATAATTCTGACTCCTTAAAGGGACAGGTTAGCTTCGCAGTTTTCTATTATCATGCTATTTATATTTTTATGCCACAATCCTGAACAAAACAATGTTTAAAGGTAAAAAGAGTTTGTGTTTCTATTATGTTTCAAAAAGT
>JALDNG010001451.1:0-57002 GCA_024349245.1 Neodontobutis hainanensis
AGTAGTAAAGACTGTAGACTTGCATTAGAAGAGACTGTAGATGTGCATTAAAACAGACTTTAGAAGTGCAGTAGTAGAGACTGTAGACGTGCAGTAGAACAGACTGTAGATGAGCAGTAGTATAGACTGTAGACTTGCATTAGAACAGACTGTAGATGTGCAGTAGAACAGACTGTAGATATGCAGTAAAAAAGACTGTAGAAGTGCAATAGAACAGACTTCAGTAGAGCAGAGGTACAGACTGTAAAATGGCATTAGAACAGACTGTAGACTTGGAGTTGAACAGACTTCAGAGCAGCAGCAGTACTACAGACTCTAGTTTGGCTTTAGAACTGACTGTAGACGAGCATTAGAACAGACTGTAGATGAGCAGTAGTATAGACTGTAGACTTGCATTAGAACAGACTGTAGATGTGCAGTAGAACAGACTGTAGATATGCAGTAAAAAGACTGTAGAAGTGCAATAGAACAGACTTCAGTAGAGCAGAGGTACAGACTGTAAAATGGCATTAGAACAGACTGTAGACTTGGAGTTGAACAGACTTCAGAGCAGCAGCAGTAGTACAGACTCTAGTTTGGCTTTAGAACTGACTGTAGACGAGCATTAGAACAGACTGTAAACGTCCAGTAGAACAGACTGTAGATGTGCATTAGAACAGACTGTAGACGTGCAATAGAACAGACTGTAGACGAGCATTAGAACAGATTGTAGACGTCAGTAGAACAGTCTGTATTTGTGCAGTTTTACAGACTAAAGACCTGCATTAGAGCAGACAATAGACGTGCATAAGAACATAATGTAGTTGTGAAGTAGAACAAATTGTAGAGATGCAGTAGTACAGAATGTCGACAATTATCACAACAGTTTATAGTAGACAAAGAGTAGAACAGACTGTGGACTTGCATTAGAACAGACTGTAGATGTGCAGTAGAACAAACTGTAGATGTGCAGTAGAACAGACTGTAGAGGTGCAGTAGTACAGAAAGTTGACAATTATGAAAAGAGACTGTAGGCGTGCAGTAGAACAGACTCTAGACAATTATTAGAAAAGACTGTAGACATCCAGTAGAACAGACTGTAGATGTGCATTAGAGGAAACTGTAGACGTTTATTAAAAGAGACTATAGTCGTGCAGTAGAACAGACTGTAGACGTACAATAGAACAGACTGTAGTGGTGCAGTTGAACAGATTGTAGACGTGCAGTTGAACAGACTTCATAGCAGCAGTAGTACAGACTCTAGAATGGCTTTAGAACTGATTGTAGACGAGCATTAGAACTGACTGTAGATGACCATTAGAACAGACTGTACATGTGCAGTAGAAGAGATTGTAGATGTGCAGTAGAACAGACTGTGGAGCCGCAGTAGTACACACTCTAGACTGGCATTAGAACAGACTGTAGACTTGCAGTAGAACAGACTGACAATGCTTCAAAGGAATAGACTTTAGTGGTGCAGTAGTTCAGACTGTAGACGAGCATTAGAACAGACTTTATATTAGTATTAGAAAACTCTCTAGACATGCTTTAGAACAGACTGTAGAGGTGCAGTAGTACAGACTGTAGATGTGCAGTAGAACAGACTGTAGAGCGTTCATTATAACAGACTGTATAGGCGTCAGTGGCTCAGTGGTAGAGCGGTCGTCTTTCAACCGGAAGGTAGTGTGTTCGATTCCGCTCTCCCCACAATTCATTCTGTCGTTGTGTCCTTGGGCAAGACACTTAACCCACCTTGCCTCGTATGAATGTTTAAGAATGTTCAGTGAATGTATGTGGTGATGGTCAAAGAGGCCTTAGGGTCAAAATGGCTGCCACGTCTCTGTCAGTCTGCCCTAGGGCATCTGTGGCTACAGTTGTAGTTACCATCACCAGTGTGTGACTGTGTATGAATGAATAATGGACGGCTTGTGGGCGCTTTGAGTCCCTTGGTCCCTTGGGAGAAAAGCGCAATATAAATCCAATCCATTAACTGTAGACCTGCAGTAGAACAGACCGTAGATGAGCAGTAGTACAAACATTAGACTTGCATTAGAAAAGACTGTAGATGTGCATTAGAACAGACTTTAAAAGTGCAGTAGTATAGACTGTAGATATGCAGTAGAACAGACTGTAGAAGTTTATCAGAACAGACTGTAGACGTGCAGAAGAACAGACTGTAGGTGAGCAGTAGTACAAAATGTAGACTTTCATTAGAACAGACTGTAGATGTGCATTAGAACAGACTGTATATGAGCAGTAAAACAGACTGTAGACTTGCATTAGAAATGACTGTAAACATCCAGTAAAACAGACTGACAATGTGCAGAAGAATAGACTAGGTGCAGTACTACAGACTGTACATGAGCATTAGACCAGACTTTATATTAGTATTAGAAAACTCTCTAGACATGCTTTAGAACAGACTCTAGAGGTGCAGTTTAACAGATTGTGGACGAGCATTAGAACAGACTGTATATGAGTATTAGAAAACACTCTAGACATGCTTTAGAACAGACTGTAGAAGAGCAGTAGTTCAGACTGTAGACGAGCATTAGAACAAACTGTATATTTGAATTAGAAAACACTATAGACATGCTTTAGAACAGACTGTAGAGGTGCAGTTTAACAGACTGTAGACGAGCATTAGAACAGACTGTATTTGAGTATAAGAAAACACTCTAGACATGCTTTGGAACAGACTGTAGAGGTGCAGTAATACAGACTGTAGACGAGCATTAGAACAGTCTGTAGAAGTGCAGTATTACAGACTGTAGATGTGCAGTAGAACAGACTGTAGACATTTATTAGAAGAGATTTTAGACCTGCAGTAGAACAGACCGTAGATGAGCAGTAGTAAAGACTGTAGACTTGCATTAGAACAGACTGTAGATGTGCATTAGAACAGACTGTAGATGTGCAGTTAAAAAGAATGTAGAAGTGCAATAGAACAGACTGCAGTAGAGCAGAGGTACAGACTGTAAAATGGCATTAGAACAGACTGTAGAAGTGCAGTTGAACAGACTGTAGACTTGCAGTTAAACAGACTTCAGAGCAGCAGTAGTACAGACTCTAGATTGGCTTTAGAACTGACTGTAGACGTCCAGTAGAACAGACTGTAGATGTGCATTAGAACAGACTGTAGATGTGCATTAGAAGAGACTGTAGACCTTTAATAAAACCGACTAGAGTCGTGCAGTAGAACAGACTGTAGAAGAGCAGTAGAAGAGACAGTGGACTTGCAGTTGAACAGACTGTAGATGTGCATTAGAACAGACTGTAGATGTGCAGTAGAACAGAATGTAGACTTGCAGTAGAACAGACTGTAGAGCAGCAGTAGTACAGACTCTAGACTGGCATTAGAACAGACTGTAGACCTGCAGTAGAACAGACTGTGGAGGAGAAGTAGAACAAACTGTAGAGGTGGAGTAGTAAAGACTTTTATTGGGCATTAGAACAGACTGTATTCGAGCAATAGAACAGACTATAGATGTGCAGTAGTACAGACTGCATTAGAACAGACTGTGGACAGTATTTAAAGAGACTATATACGTGTATAGAACAGACTGTAGATGTCCAGTAAAACAGACTAATGATGCTGCAGAAGAATAGAATTTAAATGTCCGTTAGTAGAGACTGTAGACGAGCATTAGAACAGACTGTGTATGAGTATTAGAATAGACTGTAGACATACTTTAGAACAGACTGTAGAGGTGCAATAGTACAGACTGTACACGAGCAGTAGTACAGACTGTAGACTTGCATTAGAACAGACTGTAGATGTGCATTAGAACAGAATGTAGACATACAATAGAACAGACGTAGAGTTGCAGTTGAACAGACTACAGACATGCAGTTGAACAGACTTCAGAGCAGCAGTAGAACAGACTGTAGACGTGCAGTAGAACAGACTGCAGTAGAGCAGAGGTACAGAATGTAAACTGGCATTAGAACAGACTGTTGAGGTGTAGTTGAAATGACTGTAGACGTGCAGTAATACAGACTGTAGACGAGCATTAGAACAGACTGTAGAAGTGCAGTAGTACAGACTGTAGATGTGCAGTAGAACAGACTGTAGACGTTTATTACAACAGACTGTAGACCTGCAGTAGAACAGACCGTAAATGAGCAGTATTACAGACTGTAGACTTGCATTAGAACAGACTGTAAATGAGCAGTAGTACAGATTATAGACTTGCATTAGAACAGACTGTGGACGAGCATTAGAACAGACTATAGACTGTAGACATTTATTAGAACAGACTGTAGACCTGCACTAGAACAGACCATAGATGAGCAGTAGTACTGACTATAGACTTGCATTAGAACAGACTGTAGATGTGCATTAGAAACAGACTTTAGAAGTGCAGTAGTAGAGACTGTAGATGTGTAGTAGAAAAGACTGTAGACATTTATTAATACAGACTATAGTCGTGCAGTAGAACAGACTGTAGACGTACAATAGAACAGACTGTAGAGGTGCAGTTGAACAGACTGTAGACGTGCAGTTGAACAGACTTTAGAGCATCAGTAGTACAGACTCTAGATTGGCTTTAGAACAGACTGTTGTCGAGCTTTAGAACAGACTGTAAACGTTCAGTAGAACAGAATGACAATTAGAGACTGTAGACGACCAGTAGAACAAACTGTAGATGTGCATTAGAAAAGACTGTAGATGTTTATTAAAAAAGACTTTAATCGTGCAGTAGAGCAGACTGTAGACGTACAATAGAACAGACTGTAGAGCTGCAATTGAACAGACTGTAGACAAGCAGTTGAACAGACTTCAGAGCAGCAGTAGTACAGACTCTAGATTGGCTTTAGAACAGACTGTAGATGAGCTTTAGAACAGACTGTAAATGTTCAGTAGAACAGACTGACAATTAGAACACATTGTATATGTGCAGTAAAACAGACTGTAGAAGTGCAGTAGAATAGACTGCAGTAGAGCAGTAGTAAAGACTGTAAAATGGCATTAGAACAGACTGTAGATGTGCATTAGAACAGACTTTAAAAGTGCAGTAGTAGAGACTGTAGATATGCAGTATAACAGACTGTAGAAGTTTATCAGAACAGACTGTAGACGTGCAGAAGAACAGACTGTAGGTGAGCAGTAGTACAGAATGTAGACTTGCATTAGAACAGACTGTAGATGTGCATTAGAACAGACTGTATATGAGCAGTAAAACAGACTCTAGACGTGCAGTAGAACAGACTGCAGTAGAGCAGAAGTACAGACTGTAAACTGGCATTAGAACAGACTGTAGATGAGCAGTAGTACAGACTGTAGACTTGCATTAAAAATGACTGTAAACATCCAGTAAAACAGACTGACAATGTGCAGAAGAATAGACTAGGTGCAGTACTACAGACTGTACATGAGCATTAGAACAGACTGTATATGAGTATTAGAAAACACTCTAGACATGCTTTAGAACAGACTGTAGAAGAGCAGTAGTTCAGACTGTAGACGAGCATTAGAACAAACTGTATATTTTAATTAGAAAACACTATAGACATGCTTTAGAACAGACTGTAGAGGTGCAGTTTAACAGACTGTAGACGAGCATTAGACCAGACTGTATTTGAGTATAAGAAAACACTCTAGACATGCTTTGGAACAGACTGTAGAGGTGCAGTAATACAGACTGTAGATGAGCATTAGAACAGTCTGTAGAAGTGCAGTATTACAGACTGTAGATGTGCAGTAGAACAGACTGTAGACATTTATTAGAAGAGATTTTAGACCTGCAGTAGAACAGACCGTAGATGAGCAGTAGTAAAGACTTGCATTAGAACAGACTGTAGATGTGCATTAGAACCGACTGTATATGAGCAGTAAAACAGACTGTAGACGTGCAGTTGAACAGACTGTATATGAGCAGTAAAACAGACTGTAGATGTGCATTAGAACAGACTGTAGAAGTGCAGTAGTACAGACTGTAGATGTGCAGTAGAACAGACTGTAGACGTTTATTACAACAGACTGTAGACCTGCAGTAGAACAGACCGTAAATGAGCAGTAGTACAGACTGTAGACTTGCATTAGAACAGACTGTAGATGTGCATTAGAAACAGACTTAAGAAGTGCAGTAGTTGAGACTGTAGATGTGCAGTAGTACAGACTGTAGACGAGCATTAGAACAGACTGTATATGAGTATTAGAAAATACTGTAGACATGCTTTAGAACAGATTGTAGAGGTGCAGTAATACAGACTGCAGATGAGCATTAGAACCATTGACGGTATAAGGGCTGGACATAGCAAGCCCGCTTCTGGGTCTGTGCCAAATAGGAAGTAGGGGTTGGCTCCATCAAGCATGACCCATATTGACATCCATTGAAAAATCGGCGGCAATTACGGTGACTATTTTTCTCACAGTCATCATTCTAACGCTCCGCCTTTCTTTGAACACAATCTTATTATTCCGTAATTGCTATATTGATATTTGTCACATAACTCATAATATTAAGATTAATAATCTACCTATCAGATGCCTCTATTCTGCTATGTCGGATCGTGGGGGCGTGGCTGATCTCGCTACCGGCATTTTGTAGTTTTAAGCTGCTCTCGTTAAAAAAAAAAGCAGCTGGAATATAGCGTTATATGAACAGAAGAGAGACTTGTGGAGACCTAACTATTTTAAATCAGTGAAGTTCAAGCTTTTGCTACACCCAAAGATTGTTTTTAGTTAGTCTTTGTTTTCTGAAACTTAGCCAGTAAGTCTTCGTTTTTGTTAATTAGTTTGTTAGTTGCTGCTGTTCATGTATGGAGATCGCTTGCTTTTAGCTAAAAGCTAACGCTAGCTGTGTTTGATTTAACTCCGCTAATTTAAGTAACTTTTCATCGTACAACTGCACTAAATGAAGCACGCTCCAGTTTCAAGGTGAGTACATTTTTGCATGTCTTACTGTCAGAATATATACATTTGTTATACGTTTTTTAGCTGACCCGAAGGTGGCTCTCCACCGTTTTAACGATAGCTTAATATGATACACTGGACCAAACTTGGTAATAATATGATATAAGGTCATATCTAACCTTCAATTTGGAAGGAATTAAGCATAATGTTTTTTTTTAGTTTTTAGTAAGATAATATTAAGGCTAAATGTATCTGGCTGAAAAATTACTGTGTAGTTTGCAAAGTCAGTAAATGTCATAATATAATCATAATAATATAATAAAATTAGAAGTGGGCTTAATGTACTCTTTACAAAGATCTGGGTTGTGTCATTTTGGTAAATACATTTGACACATGTCTGTTTTATTAAAATAGATATTGTTCTCTCACAGATTTCCTAAATGTGATGCTGTCAAACTGAGGCTAAAGGTGATGCTGAGGCTGATCAGAAGAAAGGCACTTGTTGTGGTGTGAGCACTTTGAAGAGGATATTCAGACAAAGGTGAGTGTTAGATTAAACTACACATTACATTAAACATTACACGTGCAGTGCCCACTAACCTCTGAGACTTTTTTACTCTAGAAAACACTTTCCTTACTCTACAGTCATACATCTCTTGAAAATTACTGTAGCTAAAGTGCATGTGTTAGTTTTATATTTGTACATTTATCATCTGTAAATCATGACAACAGTGGACAAGTAAATGTTTAAGTCAGGTTTTAAACATGACAGACATGATCTCTGACACAGTACATTTCACATTAACTGAAATGTACTGTACATTAATTATTATATTTAGGAAAATGTAAGTTCAAATCAAAGTCCAGGGTGCACGTAGCAAGAAGGTCGTGAGTTCAAAACCCGGCAGACTCAAACATTCTCTCGGCCGACTCGGTCTTTCTGTGAGGAGTCTGCATGTCCTCCGCGTGTTACTGTGGGTTCTCTCGGTACTCCGGCTTCCCACCGTCCAAACACATGCATGTAAAGGTTAATTGACAACTCTAAAGTGTCCCTAGTGAATGAATGTGAGAGAATGGTTGTCTGTCACTGTCTGTCTCTATATGTCAGCCCTGTGACTAACTGGCCACTGTCCAGGGTGTACCCCGCTTCAGGCCCAAAGCTGCTGGGATAGGCTCCAGTCACCCGCGACCCCTAACGGGACAAAGCGGTAGAAAATGAATGAATGAAATCAAAGTCCACTATTTTCTTAAAAACAGTTCTTACACACACAGTAACACAGTGAGCTGGTGAAGTGTTTTTTTTCCTGTGATTAACTGTGTTCAGAGGTGACCGGGCCCAACAGCAAGACTTGTTTTAAACATAACTTTTTACTTTGTTCTCTGTTTTCGCAGCGCTCCTCTACAGTTACCTGTCTGCTGCTGCTTTTCTGTCGGCCCAGTCCAGTCAGGTCCAGTCATCAGTCTGCTGCTCTGTTCTTCTCTGCTCCTGGACAGTTGACCTAGCCCAGCCTCGGCTTCCTCAGCTTCATCCTACATCACATCCTGGTCCATCGACAACTTGAGCGTTTTTTAAATAAACTTAAAACAAAATACAATCTCCATTCATTTATGTGCTTCTAGGTTTGAAAGCATATATAAACTGTTTTTTTAAGATCTTGAATCTGACATAATGTATACACTTTGTTTTTAAGTGCACAGAGTTAATAACTTGTAAAAGGCTTTTTAAAGAAACTTTTAAATAACGTGAAAGTAGATGAAAGCAAACAGACAAAACTTTAAATCATTTATTACTATAGTGTTATTTTAGAATGCCATAAGCAATAGAAGGTATTGTGGAAAATAACCAAATCATAAAACATATTGTTTTGTGTATTATTAAATTGTAATGATAAAGTAGTGCTCAAAGATGGAAGGGTTTCTTGAACTTTCAGGTTGCTCCTGAGGTCTTTGACCTGCAGCTGCACAGGTAAGGAAACTGAAAAACAAAAATCAAAACTGGTTTAACTCATATTTACTCCATCTCAAAAATACAGCATATTTGTTTACAATTTCTAAATAACCAGTTTTTTAAAAAATGTATGCAATGTGTCTATTTTAAGAAAACTATCATTAAGCTAAGATATATATCATACAGAAACTATAATTCTAAATGATCTACTTTATATATTTTACAACATACAGTTTATAATTACGAGGCTATCTATTGATAAGCAGGTTAGTACTATTGCTAGCTGTAGATGTATTTTAGAACAAAGATGACAACATGGTGCTTACTAAAGCAGGAGAATATTTAAAACCGTAGATGTTGGTGTAAAAGTGAAATTCACCTGAAGTAGAGCAGCAGCAGAGGGCTCAGTGAAGGAGCAGAGATGTTTTAGCTCAGGTCTCTGTCGAGCTAGCCAATAACCGTAGAAGGGGTAAATAATAGTGACCTGAAAGGGAGATATAATCATTAAATTAGATAATGCTTACCTAATAATACACTTCGTTTTACCCATATATTATTCTATACATAATTTGGGTAAAAACTAAATATAAGAAAGTCAATTAGTTTTAATAACTAATGCCATTAGTAATTAAAACGAGATTTAGCAATAAAAAGGAAACACTGCTCTGATTACAGTTAACTACTAGCATATGTTCGCATGCAAGTAACAATGTTTTTAACCTACTTTAAAAAAATCTTTCAATACTATATGTTGATTAAAATCAAGTTATTATGAGTGAAATTAAAGAAATTAAAAAAATGAATTACAAATAAATATAACATTTACCTCAAGTTAGCCAGCAGTCAAAATGCAGCAAAGACAGAGGATGAGATTGGTCAGCGCCTTCTACCGTCAATGGCTTTGCCGCTATCTGCAGGAATTTCACCTTTCAACTTTCAACTTTCAACAAGCCCGGTTCTGATTGGCTCGCTGGTTACCATGCTAACGCGCACTCAAACCTAGCTCATATGCCCAAATTAGGACTTCTGGCTCCAAAAATCAACATGGCGGCCCCACAACGGCTAAAAATGGCGACTGAAATGGGTTCATTTTCGAAGTTCGTAACGCTATGGGTGACGCCACACTCCTTATGTCCAGCCCTTCTACAGTCATTGATTAGAACAGATTTTAGAAGTGCAGTAGTACAGACTGTAGATGAGCAGTAGCACAGACTGTAGACTTGCATTAGAAGAGACTGTTGATGAGCATTAGAATAGACTTTAGAAGTACAGTAGTAATGACTGTAGAAATGCAGTAGAATAGACTATAGACGTTTATAAAAAAGACTGTAGACGTGCAGTAGAACAAAATGCGGTAGAGCAGAGGTACAGACTGTAAAGTAGCATTATAAGAGACTGTAGACGTACAATAGAACAGACTGTAGACGAGCGTTAGAACAGACTGTATACGTCCATTAGAACAGACTGTAGATGTGCATTAGAAAAGACTGACGATGTGCAGAATAATAGACTGTAGAGGTGCAGTTGTTAAGACTTTACACGAGCATTAGAACAGACTGTACATTAGAATTAGAAAAGACTGTAGACATGCTTTACAACAGACTGTAGAGGTGAAGTAGTACAGACTGTAGACAACCACTAGAACAAACTGTAGATGTGCGGTAGAAGAGACTGTAGAGGTGCTGTGGTACAGAATGTTGACTATTATTAGAAGAGACTGTAGGCGTGCAGTAGAACAGAATCTAGACAATTATTAGAACAGACTGTAGACTTCCACAAGCACACACTGTAGATGTGCATTAGAAAAGACTGTAGACATTTATTAATACAGACTATAGTCGTGCAGTAGAACAGACTGTAGAAGTGCAGTAGAATAGACTGCAGTAGAGCAGTTGTACAGACTGTAGATGTGTAGTAGAACAGACTGTAGACGTTTATCAGAACAGACTGTAGACGTGCAATAGAACAGACTGTGGATGAGCAGTAGTACAGACTGTAGACTTGCATTAGAACAGACTGTAGATGTGCAGTAGAACAGAATGTAGACGTTTATTAGAACAGACTGTAGACTTGCATTAGAACAGACTGTAGATGTGCATTAGAACAGACTGTAGACGTGCAGTTGAACAGACTATAGATGTGCATTTGAACAGATGTCAGAGCAGCAGTAGTACAGACTCTAGATTGGCTTTAGAACAGACTGTAGATGAGCTTTAGAACAGGCTGTAAACGTCCAGTAGAACAGACTGACAATTAGAACAGATTGTAGATATGCAGTAAAACAGACTGTAGACGTGCAGGTGAACAGAAATCAGAGCAGCAGTAGTACAGACTCTAGAATTACCTTAGAACAGACTGTAAACGAGCAATAGAAATGACTGTAAACGTCCCCGTAGAACAAACTGACAATGTGCAAAAGAATAGACTCTAGAGCTGCAGTAGTACAGACTGTAGATGAGCAAATGAACAGACTGTATATGAGTTTTAGAAAACACTGTAGACATGCATTTATAACAGACTGTAGAGGTGCAGTAATACAGACTGTAGACGAGCATTAGAACAGACTGTAGAAGTGCAGTAGTACAGACTGTAGAGGTGCAGTTGAACAGACTGTAGACGCAGTTGAACAGACTTCAGAGCAGAATTAGTACAGACTGTAGATTGTAGAACAGACTGACAATTAGAACAGATTGTAGATGTGCAGTAAAAATGACTGTAGACATGCAGTAGAATAGAGTGCAGTAGAGCAATAGTACAGACTGTAAAATGGCAGTAGAACAGACTGTAGAGGTGCAGTTGTACAGACTGTAGATGAGCATTAGAACAGACTGTTGATGTGCAGTAGAAAAGACTGTAGACGTACAATAGAACAGACTGTAGATGAGCATTAGAACAGAATGTAGGCGTCCATTAGAACAGACTGTAGATGTGCAGTAGTAAAGACTAAAGACCTGCATAAGAATAGACTGTGGACGAGCATTAGAACAGACTGTAGATGTGCTTTAGTACAGACTGTAGAGGTGCAGTAATACAGACAGTAGACGAGCATTAGAAGAGACAGTAGAAGGGCAATAATAAATGTCGACATTCTGTACTACTGCACCTCAATAGTCTTTTCTACTGCACATCTACAGTCTGAAGTACTGCACTTCTACAGTCTGTTTTAATGCTTGTCTACAATCTATACAACTGCATCTCTACAGTTTGTTCTAAAGCATTTCTACAGTGTTTTCTAATACTCATATAGAGTATGTTCTAATGCTCATCTACAGTCTGTAGTAATGCACCTCTATAGTCTATTCTTCTGCACATTGTCTGTTCTACTAGACGTTTATAGTAATTTCTAATGCTTGTCTACAGTCTGTTCTACTGCACAACTATTGTCTATTTTAATAATTGTCTACAGTCTCTTCTAATGCACATCTACAGTCTGTTCTAATGCACATCTACAGTCTGTTCAACTGCACCTCTACAGTCTGTTCTATTGCACGTCTACAGTCTGTTCTACTGCACGACTATAGTCTATTTTTAATAAACGTCTACAGTCTTTTCTAAAGCACATCTACAGTCTGTCCGACTGCAGGTATACAGTCTGTTCTAATAAACGTCTACATTCTGTTCTACTGCACATCTACAGTCTGTACTACTGCACTTCTACAGTCTGTATAATGCTCGTTTGCAGTCTGTATTACTGCACCTCAACAGTTTGTTCTACTGCACATCTACAGTCTGTTCTACTGCATGTCTACAGTCTGTTCTAATGCCAGTTTACAGTCTTTACTACTGCTCTACTGCAGTTTATTTTACTGCACGTCTACAGTCTGTTTTTCTGCACATCTGTTCTAATTGTTAGTCTGTTCTACTGGACTTTACAGTCTGTTCTAATGCTCGTCCACCGTCTGTTCTAATGCAGGTCTTTAGTGTGTTCTACTGCTCGTCTACAGTCTGTTCTATTGTACGTCTTTAGTCTGTTCCAATGCACATCTACAGTCTGTTCAACTGCACGTCTACTGTCTGTTCAACTGCATCTCAACAGTCTGCTCTACTGCAGTCTGTTTTACTGCACGTTTACAGTCTGTTTTACTGCACATCTACTGTTATGTCAATTCAAGGTACAAGTTGTCCTGAGCACTCAGCCTATTTTTACTCAAATTACTAAGAGCACTCCCAAACTGCAGGGGGCAACCGCGCATCAAAAAGGTTATGGAACCAACTTCCAGGAAGTGCTCTTGGGACCATAATTACCAGCGCACACACACAGAGTGCATGGCAGTTGAAATGTTTGGTAAAAGCCCAGTTGGCCATCTCACTTGTTCCTGAGGAAAAAGAAACTTTGACCACAGCTCGTGATTATCCAAGGACACAACTGGTAGGACAAAAGTGGACTGTGTGTTTGTTTGTGTTGAGTTAAGACTTTTGTATGATTTTGTTTGCTTGGTTGTAATGTCCAATTTAAATCAAATAGTGAATACTTTATGTGAACATTACTCTAAGCATGTGTATTGTTTAAATTATATAAGTTTAATTAGAGACCATAGGTTAATTAAAATGACTGTTTGGTTTGACATTTACTATTGAGGAAGTGGTATTGAGCTATTTGTGATTTATTTGCAACTAATTTCTGCTTTGGTTTGTGTATTTTAAAGGTTATCAACCTATTCTGTTCCACCCCGATCATCTTTAGGAAGAAAAAAAGAAAAAAGAAAGAACAGTTTTGAGTTGTCCTTTGCATTCATCAGAGATAAAGCAGTTTTTAAGTTTGGGCAGAGCTGTAGTCAGTTAAAAAACACACAGAACTTGACATCTACAGTCTGTTCTAATGCAAGTCTACAGTCTGTACTACTGCTCATCTACAGTTTGTTTTACTGCACATCTACAGTCTGTACAACTGCACCTCTACAGTCTGTTCTAATGCCAGTTTACAGTCTGTACTATTGCTCTAATGCAGTCTGTTCTACTGCATAACTACGGTCTGTTTTACTGCACATCTACAGTCTGTTCTAATGCACATCTACAGTCTGTTCTAATGCATGTCTACAGTCTGTTCTACTTCATGTTTACAGTCTGTTCTACAGCGCATCTTAAGTCTGTTCTACTGCACGTCTTCAGTCTGCTCTATTGCAAGTCTACAGTCTGTTTTACTGCACATCTACAGTCTGTTCTAATGCACATTTACAGTCTGTTCCTATGCAAGTATACAGTATGTACTACTGCTCAACTACAGTCTGTTCTACTGCACGTCTACAGTCTGTTCTACTGCACCTCTACAGTCTGTTGTAAAGCATTTCTATTAGTGTTTTCTAATACTCATATACAGTCTGTTCTAATGCTCATCTATAGTCAACTACGGCACCTCTACAGTCTGTTGTAAAGCATGTCTACAGTGTTTTCTAATACTCATATACAGTCTGTTCTAATGCTCGTCTACAGTCTGTTTTACTGCACATCTACAGTCTGTTCTAATGCACATTTACAGTCTGTTCCTATGCAAGTATACAGTCTGTACTACTGCACCACTACAGTCTATTCTTCTGCACATCGTCAGTCTGTTCTACTGTACGTTTACAGTCTGTTCTAATGCTCGTCTACAGTCTTTTCTATTGCACGTCTTCTGTTTGTTCTAATAATTGTCTACATTCTGTACTACTACTTCTTACAGTGTATACTACTGCACATCTATAGTCTGTTCTATTGCTCGAATATCGTCTGTTCTATTACCCAATAACAGTCTTTACTACTTGACCTCTACAGTTTGTTCTACTGTTCCTCTACAGTCTGTTCTAATGCTCGTCTACAGTTTGTACAACTAGACCTCTACAGTCTGTTCTAAAGCATGTCTACAGTGTTTTCTAATACTCATATACAGTCTGTCTAATGCTCATCTACAGTCTGTACTACTGCACCTCTAGAATCTATTATTCTGCACATTGACAGTCTGTTCTACTGCAAGTTTACAGTCTATTCTAATGATCGTCTACAGTCTGTTCTACAGCCAATCTAGAGTCTGTACTACTGCTGCTCTGAAGACTGTTCAACTGCACGTCTACAGTCTGTTGAACTGCACCTCTACAGTCTGTTCTATTGTACATCTACAGTCTGTTCTAATGCACATCTACAGTCTGTTCTAATGCAAGTCGACAGTCTGAACTACTACTTGTCTAGAGTCTGTACTACTGCACCTCTACAGTCTGTTCTAAAGCATGTCTACAGTGTTTTCTAATACTCATATACAGTCTGTTCTATTTCTCAGGTACAGTCTGTAGTAATGCACCTTTAACAGTCTATTCTTCTGCACATCATCAGTCTGTTCTACTGCAAGTCTACAGTCTGTTCTAATAATTGTCTACAGTCCGTTCTACTGCACGTCTACAGTCTGTTCTAATAATTGTCGACATTCTGTACTACTGCAGCTCTACAGTCTCTTCTACTGCACATCTACAGTCTGTTCTAATGCTCGTCTATAGTCTGAACAACTGCACCTCTACAGTCTGTTCTAAAGCATGTCTACAGTATTTTTCTAATACTCATATACAGTCTGTTCTAATGCTAGTCTACAGTCTGAACTACTGCACCTCTACAGTCTGTTCTAAAGCATGTCTAGAGTGTTTTCTAATACTCATATACAGTCTGTTCTAATGCTCATCTACAGTCTGTACTACTGCACCTCTAGAATCTATTCTTCTGCACATTGTCAGTCTGTTCTACTGACGTTTACAGTCTGTTCTAATGATCGTCTACAGTCTGTTCTAAAGCCAATCTAGAGTCTGTACTACTGCTGCTCTGAAGTATGTTCAACTGCATGTCTACAGTCTCTTCAACTGCACCTCTACATTCTGTTCTATTGTACTTCTACAGTCTGTTCTACTGCACGACTATAGTCTGTTTTAATAAACGTCTACTGTCTCCTCTAATGCACATCTACAGTCTGTTCTACTGGATGTCTACAGTCTGTTCTAATTATTGTCTAGAGTCTGTTCTACTGCACGTCTACCGTCTCTTTTAATAATTGTCAACTTTCTGTATTACTGTACTTCTAAAGTCTCTTCTACTGCACATCTACAGTTTGTTCTAATGGTCGTCTAGAGTCTGAACAACTGCACCTCTACAGTCTGTTCTAAAGCATGTCTAGAGTATTTTTCTAATACTCATATACAGTCTGTTCTAATGCTAGTCTATAGTCTGAACTAGTGCACCTCTACAGTCTGTCTTCTGCACATTGTCAGTCTGTTCTACTGTTTACAGTCTGTTCTAATGCTCGCCTACAGTCTGTTCTAATGCCAATCTAGAGTCTGTACTACTGCTGCTCTGAAGTATGTTCAACTGCATGTCTACAGTCTCTTCAACTGCACCTCTACATTCTGTTCTATTGTACTTCTACAGTCTGTTCTACTGCACGACTATAGTCTGTTTTAATAAACGTCTACTGTCTCCTCTAATGCACATCTACAGTCTGTTCTACTGGATGTCTACAGTCTGTTCTAATTATTGTCTAGAGTCTGTTCTACTGCACGTCTACCGTCTCTTTTAATAATTGTCAACTTTCTGTATTACTGTACTTCTAAAGTCTGTTCTACTGCACATCTACAGTTTGTTCTAATGGTCGTCTAGAGTCTGTACTACTGGACCTCTACACTCTGTTCTAAAGCATGTCTACAGTCTTTTCTAATACTCATGTACAGTCTGTTCTAATGCTCGTGTAAAGACTGTAGACGAGCATTAGAACAGACTGTAAACGCCCAGTAGAAGAGACTGACAATGTGCAGAAGAATAGACTCTAGAGATGCAGTAGTACAGACTGTGGACGAGCATTAGAACAGACTGTAGATGTGCATTAGAACAGACTTTAGAAGTGCAGTAGTAGAGACTGTAGATGTGTAGTATAACAGACTGTAGACGCTTATAAGAACAGACTGTAGACGTGCAGTAGAACAGAGTATAGATGAGCAGTAGTACAGATTGTAGACTTACATTAGAACAGACTGTGGATGTGCAGTTAGAACAGACTGTAGATGTGCAGAAGAACAGACTGTAGACTGTAGGGAATATGGTCTTATTAATTAATAATTAATATAAATATTAATTATGAAATTAATAATTAATATTTTGCTTATCAAAATATTAATTTCGGGCACCACTCTAGTTTTGAACAGATCCAGAGAAACTGTTTAGTCTAGTCTCATTAATCTAAAGGAAGTAAATTCTTCTCGCTAAAATTAATGAATTAAACATTGAAACAGTAAATGTCTTTATGGGGTTTTATTAAAGATTATAAAAATTTAAACAGTGAATAATGACAGGAAATGACACAAAGGGATAATTATTGACACATGAATGGGTAAATCAAAGAACGATAAAACACTTTACTTTCAGAGGATTTTGTGAAACAAAAGAAAGTAGGCCTATTGATTATTAACTCTATTATTAGATAAGGGGGCTGTTACGGAGCGTTTAAAGGGGTTCGATGACGGTTTCTGAGGGCAAGGCTGTTATGTTTAGACAGTTAGACGCCAAACTTGTGTAACTAACGTTTAGACTCACCCTGGGGGTCGTGATTGGTCTCAGATCTTAGCGACGAGGTCTAGAGGTTGTCCGAACCCTGTCGCAACCGATGACGTTTGTCGCCTCCAGGATGGCCTGCTGTTTCCACTCTCCAGAGGGGCTGCCGTGGGCCCGGAGATTCAAAAAGCGCCTCGTTACTGTCACAACTAGCCAAGCCTTTTAGCATCAGCGCCGTACACCGAGTAAAATTGAGTCTTTCAAAGTTATTATAAGTCCACTGGAGAAGGTTTAGCGGCTGTGTTGCTGGCTTAAACTTGCTCGAGAAAGTTAGATTTTAGTCAAGCTAACTCTTTAGCAGGCAGGAAATCTTCAAAAATAAAAGCGAGGCAACTTCCTTTTGTTGGCAGGCTGGCAGGAAGTAAGCTACTTTGAACAGCTGTGTGAAGGAAACTTTATCGCGGCAAGCTAAACTTGCAGGCTTTAAAGTACAAAGAAAATTTACTCGTTACACGAGGTCCGGAGCTTGTGAGAGGTTCGAGGCCTGGCCCTGAACGGACAAGAGGTCCAGTGCGAAGTGAAGAGGAGACGGAGAGTAGTGCAGAGAGAGCGTGTTTTTGACCAGCGGTCACTTTTAACACTTTTTGACAGGGTGTGTCTTACGGAGGAAGGCATTGCTTTGGGGGGGAGTTTAAATGTTTAAACTAAGTCTTAAACATTCCTTTTGTTTCACCCTATTTTCCTTGGTTTTCGTAAAACACACAAACTTATTCGTACTTGCAGGATTATGCAAAGAAACATTTGTCAGACTTATTATAAAAACATATATTCATTACATTTTATTAACATAAAATGTAACTCTGTAGGAATGGAAGGAATTAGTTGACT
The DNA here is from genome assembly GCA_024349245.1 of Neodontobutis hainanensis. Classification (NCBI taxonomy): domain Eukaryota; kingdom Metazoa; phylum Chordata; class Actinopteri; order Gobiiformes; family Odontobutidae; genus Neodontobutis; species Neodontobutis hainanensis. Next base: position 18,171 of record JALDNG010001451.1, read on the forward strand.
TGTAAAACTCTGCATCCTGGAAACAAACAGTATAATTGTTAGTACATTCACAATCTTTCTAAGTAATAAAATAACAAAATGTCCTTTAATGAAATAACACCAAATGTCCTTCTTGAGTGCAGAGTCATTTGTCCAGTTAAACCAAAAGGGGGTAGTGTTTGACCATGCCCGAACGACTATGATCAAAGACATTTTCAACTGTCAATCAGGATTAGAATAAAGTGTTCTCGAGAAAGCTGGATGGACACCTTATCTACAGGATTTACGGCTTTTGGACATGGCGTCTAGCAGTCTGTGATGTTCCATGTGTCACCTTTGACACGGTGCTGGGTAGAACGAAGATCCAATTCTTATAAAAGCAAAACAAAGTCATTAATAAGTTTCCTGTCCTTAGCAAAACACGTTGGTGTCCTTTTATCTGAAAGAAAACGGGGTTAGCATGTCTTCTTCTCAAGATTTACATCCACGGCCTGTCTCTGGAGGCCGATGGTGAAACAACAGTTGTTAATCTTGAAGACCCTTAGTGAAACAGTTTGGAGGTCTGTAAGTGATTAAACAAATGTTATAATCCGTGTGGCGTTCTGGAGGCTGATCTGCTACAAGACGTTTATTAGAACAGACTGTAGACCTGCAGTAGAACAGACCGTAGATGAGCAGTAAAACAGACTATAGATTTGCATTAGAACAGACTTTAAAAGTGCAGTAGTAGAGACTGTACACGTGTAGTAGAACAGACTGTAGATGAGCAGTAGTACAGACTGTAGACTTACATTAGAACAGACTGTAGATGTGCATTAGAACAGACTGTAGACGTGCAGTAGAACAGACTGTAGATGAGCAGTATTACAGACTGTAGGCTTGCATTAGAACAGACAGTAGATGTATATTAGAACAGACTGTAGATGTGCAGTAAAACAGACTGTAGGCGTGCAGTGGACGAGACTGTAGTAGAGCAGTAGTACAGACTGTAAACTGGCATTAGAACAGACTGTAGAGGTGCAGGTGAACAGACAGTACACGTGCAGTTGAGCAGACTTCAGAGCAGCAGTAGTACAGACTCTAGATTGGCTTTAGAACTGACTATAGACAAGCATTAGAACAGGCTATAAACGTCAGTAGAACAGACTCTATATAAGTATTAGAAAACACTGTAGATATGCTTTATAACAAAATGTAGAGGTGCAGTAGTTCCGACTGTAGACGAACATTAGAACAGACTCTATATGAGTATTGGAAAACACTCTAAACATGCTTTAGAACAGACTGTAGAGGTGCAGTAATACAGACTGTAGATGAGAATTAGAAAAGACTGTAAACGTCAGTAGAACAGACTGACAATGTGCAGAAGAATAGACTGTAGAGATGCAGTAGTACAGACTGTAGACAAGCATTAGAACAGACTGTATATGAGTATTAGAAAACACTCTAGACATGCTTTAGAATAGACTGTAGAGCTGCAGTAGTTCAGACTGTAGACGAGCATTAGAACAGAGTACAGATGAGCAGTAGTACAGATTGTAGACTTACATTAGAACAGACTGTGGATGTGCAGTTAGAACAGACTGTAGATGTGCAGAAGAAAAGACTTTAGACGTTTATTAGAACAGACTGTAGACCTGCAGTAGAACAGACCGTAGATGAGCAGTAAAACAGACTATAGATTTGCATTAGAACAGACTTTAAAAGTGCAGTAGTAGAGACTGTACACGTGTAGTAGAACAGACTGTAGATGAGCAGTAGTACAGACTGTAGACTTACATTAGAACAGACTGTAGATGTGCATTAGAACAGACTGTAGACGTGCAGTAGAACAGACTGTAGATGAGCAGTATTACAGACTGTAGGCTTGCATTAGAACAGACAGTAGATGTACATTAGAACAGACTGTTGATGTGCAGTAAAACAGACTGTAGACATGCAGTGGACGAGAGACTGTAGTAGAGCAGTAGTACAGACTGTAAACTGGCATTAGAACAGACTGTAGAGGTGCAGGTGAACAGACAGTACACGTGCAGTTGAGCAGACTTCAGAGCAGCAGTAGTACAGACTCTAGATTGGCTTTAGAACTGACTATAGACAAGCATTAGAACAGGCTATAAACGTCCAGTAGAACAGACTCTATATAAGTATTAGAAAACACTCTAGATATGCTTTATAACAAAATGTAGAGGTGCAGTAGTTCCGACTGTAGACGAACATTAGAACAGACTGTATATGAGTATTGGAAAACACTCTAAACATGCTTTAGAACAGACTGTTGATGAGCAGTAATACAGACTGTAGACTTGCATTAGAACAGACTGTAGATGTGCAGTAGAACAGACTGTAGACGTTTATTAGAACAGACTGTAGACCTGCAAAAGAACAGACCGTAGATGAGTAGTAAAACAGACTATAGACTTGCATTAGAACAGACTGTAAAACTGACTGTAGACGAGCATTAGAACAGACTTTAAACATCCAGTAGAACAGACTGACAATGTGCAGAAGAATAGACTATAGAAATGCAGTAGTACAGACTGTAGACGAGCATTAGAAGAGAGTGTAGATCTGCTTAAGAACAGACTTTAGAAGTGCAGTAGTAGAGACTGTAGATGTGTAGTAGAACAGACTGTAAATGAGCAGTAGTAGAGACTGTAGACTTGTATTAGAACAGACTGTAAACGTGCAGTAGAACAGACTGTAGATTAGCAATAAAACAGACTGTACACGTGCAGTAGAACAGACTGTAGATGAGCAGTTGTACAGACTGTAGACTTTCATTAGAACATACAGTAGATGTCCATTAGAATAGACTGTAGATGTGCAGTAGAACAGACTGACGAGGTGCAGAAGAATAGACTGAAGAGTTGCAGTAGTTGAGACTTTACACGAGGATTAGAACAGACTGTACATGACTATTAGAAAAGACTGTAGACATGCTTTAGAAGAGACTGTAGAGGTGCAGTAGTACAGACTGTAGAGGAGCATTAAAACAAACTGTAGATGTGCAGTAGACCAGACTGTAGACGTGCAGTTGAACAGACTTTAGAGCAGCAGTAGTACAGACTCTAGATTGGCTTTAGAAAAGACTGTAGATGAACTTTAGAACAGACTGTAGAGGTGCAGTAGTTCAGACTGTAGATGATCATTAGAACAGACTCTATATGAGTATTAGAAAACACTCTAGACATGCTTTAGAACAGGCAGTAGAGGTGCAGTTGTACAGACTGTAGACGAGCATTAAAACAGACTGTATATTAGTATTAGAAAACACTCTAGACAAGCTTTAGTACAAACTGTAGATGTGCAGTAGTACAGACTGTAGACGTTTTTAGAACAGACTGTAGAAGAGCAGTAGAACAAACTGTAGACGAGCAGTAGTACAGACTGGAGAATTCCATTAGAACAGATTGTAGATGTGCATTAGAACAGACTGTAGATGTGCAAAAGAATAGACTGTAGAGGGCAGTAGTTGAGACTTTACACGAGCATTAGAACAGACTGTACATGAGTATTAGAAAAGACTGTAGACATGTTTTAGAACAGACTGTAGAGTTTCAGTAGTACAGACTCTAGACGACCATTAGAACAAACTGTAGATGTGCAGTAGAAGAGACTGTAGAGGTGCAGTAGTACAGAAAGTTGCCAATTATTAAAAGAGACTGTAGCGTGCAGTATAACAGACTCTAGACAATTATTATCTATTAACAATAGAAAAGACTGTAGAGGTGCAGTTGAACAGACTGTAGATGTGCAGTTGAATAGACTTCAGAGCAGAAGTAGAACAGACTCTAGATTGGCTTTGGAAGAGACTGTAGGCAGCATTAGAACAAACAGTAAACAACCTGTAGAACAGACTGAGAATGTGCAGAAGAATAGACTCTAGAGGTGCAGTAGTACAGACTGTAGATGAGGATTAGAACAGACTGTATATAAGTATTAGAAAATACTGTAGATATGCTTTAGAACAGACTGTAGAGTTGCAGTAGTTCAGACTGTAGACGAGCATTAGAACAGACTGTAGAAGTGCAGTAGTACAGACTGTAGATGTGCAGTAGAACAGACTGTAGACGTTTATTACAACAGACTGTAGACCTGCAGTAGAACAGACCGTAAATGAGCAGTAGTACAGACTGTAGACTTGCATTAGAACAGACTGTAAATGAGCAGTAGTACAGATTATAGACTTGCATTAGAAGCGTAATGTGGACGAGCATTAGAACAGACTATAGACTGTAGACGTTTATTAGAACAGACTGTAGACCTGCACTAGAACAGACCATAGATGAGCAGTAGTACTGACTATAGACTTGCATTAGAACAGACTGTAGATGTGCATTAGAAACAGACTTTAGAAGTGCAGCAGCAGAGACTGTAGATGTGTAGTAGAAAAGACTGTATCGTTTATCAGAACAGACTGTAGACATGCAGTAGAACAGACTGTAGACGTGCAGTAGAACAGACTGTAGGCAAGCATTAGAACAAACTGTAAACGTCAGTAGAACAGACTGACAAAGTGCAGAAGAATAGACTATAGAGGTGCAGTAGTACAGACTGTAGACGAGCATTAGAACAGACTGTATATGAGTATTAGAAAACACTGTAGACATGATTTATAACAGACTGTAGAAATGTAGTAGTTCAGACTGTAGACGAGCATTAGAACAGACTCTATATGAGTATTAGAAAACACTATAGATTTGCTTTAGAACAGATTGTAGAGGTGCAGTAATACAGACTGCAGATGAGCATTAGAACAGATTTTAGAAGTGCAGTAGTACATACTGTAGATGAGCAGTAGCACAGACTGTAGACTTGCATTAGAACAGACTGTTGATGATCATTAGAATAGACTTTAGAAGTACAGAAGTAATGACTGTAGATATGCATTAGAATAGACTATAGACGTTTATAAAAAAGACTGTAGACGTGCAGTAGAACAAAATGCGGTAGAGCAGAGTTACAGACTGTAAAGTAGCATTTTAAGAGACTGTAGACGTACAATAGAACAGACTGTAGACGAGCATTATAACAGACTGTTTACGCCCAGTAGAACAGACTGTAGATGTGCAATAGTACAGACTAAAGACCTGCATTAGAACAGACTGTGGACGAGCATTAGAACAGACTATAGACGTGCATTAGAACAGACTGTAGTTGTCCATTAGAACAGACTGTAGATGTGCATTAGAAAAGACTGACGATGTGCAGAATAATAGACTGTAGAGGTGCAGTAGTTAAGACTTTACACGAGCATTAGAACAGACTGTACATTAGTATTAGAAAAGACTGTAGACATGCTTTACAACAGACTGTAGAGGTGAAGTAGTACAGACTGTAGACGACCACTAGAACAAACTGTAGATGTGCAGTAGAAGAGACTGTAGAGGTGCTGTAGTACAGAATGTTGACTATTATTAGAAGAGACTGTAGGCGTGCAGTAGAACAGACTCTAGACAATTATTAGAACAGACTGTAGACTTCCACAAGAACACACTGTAGTTGTGCATTAGAAAAGACTGTAGACATTTATTTATACAGACTATAGTCGCAGTAGAACAGACTGTAGAAGTGCAGTAGAGCAGTAGTACAGACTGTAAAATGGCATTAGAACAGACTGTAGACAGCCAGTAGAACAGACAGTAGAGGTGCAGTTGTACAGACTGTAGATGTGTAGAACAGACTGTAGACGTTTATCAGAACAGACTGTAGATGTGCAATAAGACAGACTGTAGATGAGCAGTAGTACAGACTGTAGACTTGCATTGGAACAGACTGTAGATGTGCATTAGAACAGACTGTAGATGTGCAGTAAAACAGACTGTAGACGTCAGTTCAACAGACTATAGATGTGCATTTGAACTGATGTCAGAGCAGCAGTTGTACAGACTCTAGATTGGCTTTAGAACAGACTGTAGATGAGCTTTAGAACAGGCTGTAAACGTCCAGTAGAACAGACTGACAATTAGAACAGATTGTAGATATGCAGTAAAACAGACTGTAGACGTGCAGGTGAACAGAAATCAGAGCAGCAGTAGTACAAACTCTAGAATTACCTTAGAACAGACTTTAAACGAGCAATAGAAATGACTGTAAACGTCCCGTAGAACAAACTGACAATGTGCAAAAGAATAGACTCTAGAGCTGCAGTAGTACAGACTGTAGATGAGCAAATGAACAGACTGTATATTAGTTTTAGAAAAAAATGTAGACATGCATTTATTACAGACTGTAGAGGTGCAGTAATACAGTTTGTAGACGAGCATTAGAACAGACTGTAGAAGTGCAGTAGTACAGACTGTAGAGGTGCAGTTGAACAGACTGTAGACGTGCAGTTGAACAGACTTCAGAGCAGAATTAGTACAGACTGTAGATTGTAGAACAGACTGACAATTAGAACAGATTGTAGATGTGCAGTAAAAATGACTGTAGACGTGCAGTAGAATAGAGTGCAGTAGAGCAATAGTACAGACCTAAAATGGCATTAGATCAGACTGTAGTCATGCAGTAGAACAGACTGTAGAGGTGCAGTTGTACAGACTTTAGACGAGCATTAGAACAGACTGTTGATGTGCAGTAGAAAAGACTGTAGACGTACAATAGAACAGACTGTAGATGAGCATTAGAACAGAATGTAGGCGTCCATTAGAACAGACTGTATATGTGCAGTAGTAAAGACTAAAGACCTGCATAAGAATAGACTGTGGACGAGCATTAGAACAGACTGTAGATGTGCTTTAGTACAGACTGTAGAGGTGCAGTAATACAGACAGTAGACGAGCATTAGAAGAGACAGTAGAAGGGCAATAATAAATGTCGACATTCTGTACTACTGCACCGCTATAGTCTTTTCTACTGCACATCTACAGTCTGAAGTACTGCACTTCTACAGTCTGTTTTAATGCTTGTCTACAATCTATACAACTGCATCTCTACAGTCTGTTCTAAAGCATTTCTACAGTGTTTTCTAATACTCATAGAGTATGTTCTAATGCTCATCTACAGTTTGTAGTAATGCACCTCTAGAGTCTATTCTTCTGCACATTGTCTGTTCTACTGGACGTTTACAGTCATTTCTAATGCTCGTCTACAGTCTGTCTAAAACCAATCTAGAGTCTGTGCTACTGCTGCTCTGAAGTTTGTACAACTGCACCTCTACAGTCTCTTCTATTGTATGTCTACAGTCTGTTCTATTGCACATCTACCGTCTATTCTAATGCAAGTCTGCAGTCTGTACTACTGCACCACTAAAGTCTGTTCTAAAGCATGTTTACAGTCTATTCTAATACTCATATACAGTCTGTTCTAATGCTCGTCTACAGTCTCTACTAATGCACCTTTAAAGTCTATTCTTCTGCAGCATCCTTAGTCTGTTCTACTGCACATCTATAGTCTGTTCTATTGCTCGAATACAGTCTGTTCTAATGCCCAATAACAGTCCTTACTACTCCACCCCTATAGTTTGTTCTACTTCTCCTCTACAGTCTCTTCTACTGCACGTCTACAGTCTGTTCTAATGCCAATCTAGAGTCTGTACTACTGTTGCTCTGCAGTCTGTTCTACTGCAAGGTTACAATTTGTTCTATTGCACATTTACGGTCTGTTCTAATGCACATCTACAGTCTGTTCAACTGCACCTCTACAGTCTGTTCTATTGCACGCCTACAGTCTGTTCTACTGCACGACTATAGTCTGTTTTAATAAACGTCTACAGTCTTTTCTAATGCACATCTACAGTCTGTTCTACTGCAGGTATACAGTCTGTTCTAATAAACGTCTACATTCTGTTCTACTGCATATCTACAGTCTGTACTACTGCACTTCTACAGTCTGTATAATGCTCTTGCAGTCTGTATTACTGCACCTCAACAGTCTGTTCTACTGCACATCTACAGTCTGTTCTACTGCTTGTTTACAGTCTGTTCTACTGCACGACTATTGTCTGTTTTAATAATTGTCTACAGTCTCTTCTAATGCACATCTACAGTCTGTTCTAATGCACATCTACAATCTGTTCTACTGGACGTCTACAGTCTGTTCTAATAATTGACTAGAGTCCGTTCTACTGCACATCTACTGTCTGTTCTAATAATTATCAACATTCTGTACTACTGCACATCTACAGTCTGTTCTAATGCACATCTACAGTCTGTTCTAATGCAAGTCTACAGTCTGTACTACTGCTTATCTACAGTCTGAACTACTGCACGTCTACAGTCTGTACAACTGCACCTCTACAGTCTTTTCTACTGCATGTCTACAGTCTGTTCTAATGCCAGTTTACAGTCTGTACCACTGCTCCACTGCAGTTTATTCTACTGCATGTCTACAGTCTGTTTTACTCCACATCTATAGTCTGTTCTAATGCACATCTACATTATGTTCTAATGCAAGTCTACAGTCTGTTCTACTGCATGTCTATAGTCTGTTTAACTGCACATCTACAATCTGTTCTAATTGTCAGTCTGTTCTACTGGACATTTACAGTCTATTCTAAAGCCAATTTAGAGTCTGTACTACTGCAGCTCTGAAGCCTGTTAAATTGCACGTCTACAGTTTGTTCAACTGCATCTCTACAGTCTGTTCTATTGTACGTCTACAGTCTGTTCTACTGCACGACTATAGTCTGTTTAATAAACGTTTACAGTCTTTTCTAATGCACATCTACAGTCTGTTCTGCTGGATGTCTACAGTCTGTTCTAATAATTGTCTAGATTCTGTTCTACTGCATGTCTACAGTCTGTTTTAATAATTGTCAACATTCTCTACTAATGCACTTCTACAGTCTCTTCTATTGCATCTACAGTTTGTTCTAATGGTCGTCTACAGTCTCTTTTTGTCAGTCTTTTCTACTGGTCGTTTACAGTCTGTTCTAAAGCTCATCTACAGTCTGTTCTAAATCCAATCTAGAGACTGTACAACTGCTTCTCTAAAGTCTGTTCAACAGCACCTCTACAGTCTGTTTAACTGCACCTCTACAGTCTGTTCTACTGCACATCTACAGTCTCTACTACTGCACTTCTAAAGTCTGTTCTAATGCACATCTACAGTCTGTTCTAATGCAAGTCTATAGTCTGTACTACTGCTCATCTACGGTCTGTTCTAGTGCACGTCTACAGTCTGTTCTAATAAACGTCTACAGTCTATAATCTGTTCTAATGCTCGCTCATAGTCTGTTCTAATGCACGTCTTTAGTCTGTACTACTGCACATCTACAGTCTTTTCTACTGGATGTCTACAGTCTGTTAAAATGCTTGTCTACAGTCTGTTCTATTGTATGTCTACAGTCTGTTCTAATGAACATCTACAGTCTGTTCAACTGAACGTCTACAGTCTGTTTTACTGCACATCTACAGTCTGTTCTAATGCAAGTCTACAATCTGTACTACTGCTCATCTACAGTCTGTTCTACTGCACATCTACAGTCTGTTCTAAAATTGTCTACAGTCAGTTCTAAAGCCAAGTCTGTACTACTGCTGCTCTGAAGTATTTTCAACTGCACGTCTACAGTATCTTTAACTGCACCTTTACAGTGTGTTCTATTGTACGTCTACAGTCTGTTCTACTGCACGATTATAGTCTGTTTTAATAAACGTCTACAATCTCTTCTAATGCACATCTACAGTCTGTTCTACTGAATGTCTACAGTCTGTTCTAATAATTGTCAACATTCTGTACTACTGCACCTCTACAGTCTCTTCTACTGCACATCTACAGTGTCTTCTAATGCTCGTAAAGTCTCAACTACTGCATCTCTACAGTCTATTCTTCTGCACATCGTCAGTCTATTCTACTGCACATCTACAGTCTGTTCTAATGCACATATACAGTCTGTTCTAATGCAAGACTGCAGTCTGTACTACTGCTCATCTACACTCTGTTCTACTGCACATCTACAGTCTGTTCTAATAAACGTCTACAGTTTGTTCTACTGCACATCTACAGGCTCTAATACTGCACTTCTAAAGTCTGTTCTAATGCTCATCTAGAGTCTGTTCTAATGCACTTCTACAGTCTGTTCTAATGAAAGTCTACAGTCTGTACTACTGCTCATTTACAGTCTGTTCTACTGCACGTCTACAGTCTGTATAACTGCACCTCTACAGTCTGTTCTACTGCATGTCTACAGTCTGTTCTAATGCCAGTTTACAGTCTGTACTACTGCTCCACTGCAGTTTATTCTACTGCACGTCTACAGTCTGTTTTACTCCACATCTACAGTCTGTTCTAATGCACATCTATAGTCTGTTCTAATGCAAGTCTACAGTCTGTTCTACTGCACGCCTACAGTCTCTTATAACGCACATCTATAGTCTGTTCTAATGCACATCTACAGTCTGTTCTAATGCACATCTACAGTCTGTTCTATTGCAAGTCTACAGTCTGTATTACTGCTCATCTACAGTCTCTTCTACTGCATGTCTACAGTCTGTTTAACTGCACCACAACAGTCTGTTCTAATGCCAGTTTACAGTCTGTACCTCTGCTCTACTGCAGTCTGTTCTACTGCACGTCTACAGTCTGTTTTACTGCACATATACAGTCTCTACTACTGTACTTCTAAAGTCTGTTCTAATGCACATCTACAGTCTGTACTACTGCTCATCTACGGTATGTTCTACTGCAGGTCTACAGTCTGTTCTAATAAACGTCTATAGTCTCTTCTAATGCACATCTACAGTCTGTTCTACTGCAGGTCTACAGTTTGTTCTAATAAACGTCTACATCCTATTCTATTGCACATCTACAGTCTGTACTACTGCACTTCTACAGTCTGTATAAATTTCGTTTGCAGTCTGTATTACTGCTCCTCAACAGTCTGTTCTAAAGCATGTCTAGTAATTTCTAATACTCATATACGGTCTTTTCTAATGCTCGTCTACAATACTGAACTATTGCAGCTCTACAGTCTATTCTAAAGCATTTCTAAAGTGTTTTCTAATACTTATATACAGTCTGTTCTAATGCTCATCTACAGTTTGTACTACTGCACCTCTAGAGTCTATTCTTCTGCACATTACCAGTCTGTTCTACTGGACGTTTACAGTCATTTCTAATGCTCGTCTACAGTCTGTCTAAAACCAATCTAGAGTCTGTACTACTGCTGCTCTTAACTTTGTTCAACTGCACCTCTACAGTCTCTTCTATTGTATGTCTACAGTCTGTTCTATTGCACATCTCCAGTCTGTTCTAATGCAAGTCTACAGTCTGTACTACTGCACCTATACATTCTGTTCTAAAGCATGTCTACAGTCTACTCTAATACTCATATACAGTTTGTTCTAATGCTCTACAGTTTGTACTAATGCACGTTTAAAGTCTATTCTTCTGCAGCATCGTTAGTCTGTTCTACTGCACATCTATAGTCTGTTCTATTGCTTGAATACAGTCTGTTCTAATGCCCAATAACAGTCCTTACTACTCCACCTCTACAGTTTGTTCTACTTCTCCTCTATAGTCTCTTCTACTGCACGTCTATAGTCTGTTCTAATGCCAATCTAGAGTCTGTACTACTGTTGCTCTGCAGTCTGTTTTACTGCAAGTTTACAATTTGTTCTATTGGACATCTACAGTCTGTTCTAATGCACATCTACAATCTGTTCAACTGCAAGTCTACAGTCTGTTCTACTGCTCGTCTACAGTCTGTTCTACTGCACGACTATTGTCTGTTTTAATAATTGTCTACAGTCTCTTTTAATGCCCATCTACAGTCTGTTCTAATGCACATCTACAATCTGTTCTAATAGACGTCTACAGTCTGTTCTAATAATTGTCTAGAGTCTGTTCTACTGCATTTCTACTGTCTGTTCTAATAATTGTCAACAGTCTGTATTACTGCACCTCAACAGTCTGTTCTACTGCACATCTACAGTCTGTTCTACTGCATGTCTACATTCTGTTCTAATGCCAGTTTACAGTCTTTACTACTGCTCTACTGCAGTTTATTTTACTGCACGTCTACAGTCTGTTTTACTGCACATCTACAATCTGTTCTAATTGTTAGTCTGTTCTACTGGACTTTACAGTCTGTTCTAATGCTCGCCCACCGCCTGTTCTAATGCAGGTCTTTAGTGTGTTCTACTGCTCGTCTACAGTCTGTTCTATTGTATGTCTACATTCTGTTCCAATGCACATCTACAGTCTGTTCAACTGCACGTCTACTGTCTGTTCAACTGCATCTCAACAGTCTGTTCTAATGCCAGTTTACAGTCTGTACCTCTGCTCTACTGCAGTCTGTTCTACTGCACGTTTACAGTCTGTTTTACTGCACATCTACTGTTATGTCAATTCAAGGTACAAGTTGTCCTGAGCACTCAGCCTATTTTTACTCAAATTACTAAGAGCACTCCCAAACTGCAGGGGCAACTACGCATCAAAAGGTTATGGAACCAACTTCCAGGAAGTGCTCTTGGGACCATAATTACCAGCGCACACACACAGAGTGCATGGCAGTTGAAATGTTTGGTAAAAGCTCAGTTGGCCATCTCACTTGTTCCTGAGGAAAAGAAACTTTGACCACAGCTCCTGATTATCCAAGGACACAACTGGTAGGACAAAAGTGGACTGTGTGTTTGTTTGTGTTGAGTTAAGACTTTTGTATGATTTTGTTTGCTTGGTTGTAATGTCCAATTTAAATCAAATAGTGAATACTTTATGTGAACATTACTCTAAGCATGTGTATTGTTTAAATTATATAAGTTTAATTAGAGACCGTATGTTAATTTGTATGACTGTTTGGTTTGACATTTACTATTGAGGAAGTGTTATTGAGTTATTTGTGATTTATTTGCAACTAATTTCTGCTTTGGTTTGTGTAATTTAAAGGTTATTAACCTATTCTCTTCCACCCGATCATCTTTAGGAAAATATAAGAGAAAAGAAAGAACAGTTTTGAGTTGTCCTTTGCATTCATCAGAGATAAAGCAGTTTTCAAGTTTGGGCAGAGCTGTAGTCAGTTAAAAAACACACATAACTTGACATCTACAGTCTGTTCTAATGCAAGTCTACAGTCTGTACTACTGCTCATCTACAGTTTGTTTTACTGCACATCTACAGTCTGTACAACTGCACCTCTACAGTCTGTTCTAATGCCAGTTTACAGTCTGTACTATTGCTCTAATGCAGTCTGTTCTACTGCATAACTACGGTCTGTTTTACTGCACATCTACAGTCTGTTCTAATGCACATCTACAGTCTGTTCTAATGCATGTCTACAGTCTGTTCTACTTCATGTTTACAGTCTGTTCTACAGCGCGTCTTCAGTCTGTTCTACTGCACGTCTTCAGTCTGCTCTATTGCAAGTCTACAGTTTGTTTTACTGCACATCTACAGTCTGTTCTAATGCACATTTACAGTCTGTTCCTATGCAAGTATACAGTCTGTACTACTGCTCAACTACAGTCTGTTCTACTGCACGTCTACAGTCTGTTCTACTGCACCTCTACAGTCTGTTGTAAAGCATTTCTATTAGTGTTTTCTAATACTCATATACAGTCTGTTCTAATGCTCATCTACAGTCAACTACTGCACCTCTACAGTCTGTTGTAAAGCATGTCTACAGTGTTTTCTAATACTCATATACAGTCTGTTCTAATGCTCGTCTACAGTCTGTACTACTGCACCACTACAGTCTATTCTTCTGCACATCGTCAGTCTGTTCTACTGGACGTTTACAGTCTGTTCTATTGCTCGTCTACAGTCTTTTCTACTGCACGTCTTCTGTCTGTTCTAATAATTGTCTACATTCTGTACTACTGCTTCTTACAGTCTATACTACTGCACATCTACAATCTGTTCTACTGCATGTCTACAGTCTGTTCTAATAATTGTCTACAGTCTCTTCTACTGCACATCTACAGTCTGTTCTAATGCATGTCTATAGTCTGTTCAAATGTTGTCCACAGTCTGATCTAATGCAGTACGACCACACATCTATAGTCTGTTCTATTGCTCGAATATCATCTGTTCTATTACCCAATAACAGTCTTTACTACTCGACCTCTACAGTTTGTTCTACTGTTCCTCTACAGTCTGTTCTAATGCTCGTCTACAGTTTGTACATCTAGACCTCTACAGTCTGTTCTAAAGCATGTCTACAGTGTTTTCTAATACTCATTTACAGTCTGATCTAATGCTCATCTACAGTACAGTCTGTACTACTGCACCTCTAGAATCTATTATTCTGCACATTGACAGTCTGTTCTACTAGACGTTTACAGTCTATTCTAATGATCGTCTACAGTCTGTTCTACAGCCAATCTAGAGTCTGTACTACTGCTGCTCTGAAGACTGTTCAACTGCACGTCTACAGTCTGTTGAACTGCACCTCTACAGTCTGTTCTACTGTTCTATAGATGTACAATAGAACAGACTGCACCTCTACAGTCTGTTCTATTGTACATCTACAGTCTGTTCTAATGCACATCTACAGTCTGTTCTAATGCAAGTCGACAGTCTGTACTACTACTTGTCTAGAGTCTGTACTACTGCACCTCTACAGTCTGTTCTAAAATCATGTCTTCAGTCTATTCTAATACTCATATACAGTCTGTTCTATTTCGTGTACTGTCTGTAGTAATGCGCCTTTAAAGTCAATTCTTCTGCAGCATCATCAGTCTGTTCTACTGCAAGTCTACAGTCTGTTCTAATAATTGTCTACAGTCCGTTCTACTGCACGTCTACAGTCCTTTCTATGAATTGTCGACAGTCTATGCTACTGCAGCTCTACAGTCTTTTCTACTGCACATCTACAGTCCGTTCTAATTCTAGTCTACAGTCTGAACAACTGCACCTCTACAGTCTGTTCTAAAGCATGTCTAGAGTATTTTCTAATACTCATATATAGTCTGTTCTAATGCTAGTCTATAGTCTGAACTACTGCACCTCTACAGTCTGTTCTAAAGCATGTCTAGAGTGTTTTCTAATACTCATATACAGTCTGTTCTAATGCGCGTTTACAGTCTTTACTAGTGCATCTCTACAGTCTATTCTTCTGCACATTGTCAGTCTGTTCTACTGACGTTTACAGTCTGTAGACCTGCAGTAGAACAGACCGTAGATGAGCAGTAAAACAGACTATAGATTTGCATTAGAAAAGACTTTAGAAGTGCAGTAGTAGAGACTGTACACGGTAGTAGAACAGACTGTAGAGGTGCAGTAGAACAGACTGTAGATGAGCAGTAGTACAGACTGTAGACTTACATTAGAACAGACTGTAGATGTGCATTAGAAAAGACTGTAGACGTGCAGTAGAACAGACTGTAGATGAGCAGTAGTACAGACTGTAGGCTTGCATTAGAACAGACAGTAGATGTACATTAGAACAGACTGTAGATGTGCAGTAAAACAGACTGTAGATGTGCAGTGGACGAGACTGTAGTAGAGCAGTAGTACAGACTGTAAACTGGCATTAGAACAGACTGTAGAGGTGCAGGTGAACAGACAGTAGACGTGCAGTTGAGCAGACTTCAGAGCAGCAGTAGTACAGACTCTAGATGGGCTTTAGAACTGACTATAGACGAGCATTAGAACAGGCTATAAACGTCCAGTAGAACAGACTCTATATAAGTATTAGAAAACACTCTAGATCTGCTTTATAACAAAATGTAGAGGTTCAGTAGTTCCGACTGTAGACGAACATTAGAACAGACTGTATATGAGTATTAGAAAACACTCTAAACATGCTTTAGAACAGACTGTAGAGGTGCAGTAATACAGACTGTAGATGAAAATTAGAAAAGACTGTAAACGTCAGTAGAACAGACTGACAATATGCAGAAGAATAGACTGTAGAGATGCAGTAGTACAGACTGTAGACAAGCATTAGAACAGACTGTATATGAGTATTAGAAAACACTCTAGACATGCTTTAGAACAGACTGTAGAGCTGCAGTAGTTCAGACTGTAGACGAGTATTAGAACAGACTCTATATTAGTTTTAGAAAACACTCTGCACATTCTTTAGAACAGATTGTAAAAGGTGCAGTATTTCTGACTGTAGACATGCATTAGAACAGACTGTATATGAGTATTAGAAAACACTCTAGACATGCTTTAGAGCAGACTGTAGATGAGCAGTAATACAGACTGTAGACTTGCATTAGAACAGACTGTGATGTGCAGTAGAACAGACTGTAGACGTTTATTAGAACAGACTGTAGACCTGCAAAAGAACAGACCGTAGATGAGTAGTAAAACAGACTATAGACTTGCATTAGAACAGACTGTAAAACTGACTGTAGACGAGCCTTAGAACAGACTGTAAACATCCAGTAGAACAGACTGACAATGTGCAGAAGAATAGACTATAGAAATGCAGTAGTACAGACTGTAGACGAGCATTAGAAGAGACTGTAGATGTGTAGTAGAACAGACTGTAGACGGGCAGTGGGCGAGACTGTAGTAGAGCAGTAGTACAGACTGTAAACTGGCATTAGAACAGACTGTAGATGTGCATTAGAACAGACTGTAGACGTGCAGTAGAACAGACTGTAGATGAGAAGTAGTACAGACTGTAGGCTTGCATTAGAACAGACAGTAGATGTACATTAGAACAGACTGTAGATGTGCAGTAAAACATACTGTAGACGTGCAGTGGACGAGACTGTAGTAGAGCAGTAGTACAGACTGTAAACTGGCATTAGAACAGACTGTACGGTGCAGGTGAACAGACAGTAGATGCAGTTGAGCAGACTTCAGAGCAGCAGTAGTACAGACTCTAGATTGGCTTTAGAACTGACTATAGACGAGCATTAGAACAGGCTATAAGCGTCCAGTAGAACAGACTCTATATAAGTATTAGAAAACACTCTAGATATGCTTTATAACAAAATGTAGAGATGCAGTAGTTCCGACTGTAGACGAACATTAGAACAGACTGTATATGAGTATTAGAAAACACTCTAAACATGCTTTAGAACAGACTGTAGAGGTGCAGTAATACAGACTGTAGATGAGAATTAGAAAAGACTGTAAACGTCCAGTAGAACAGACTGACAATGTGCAGAAGAATAGACTGTAGAGATGCAGTAGTACAGACTGTAGACAAGCATTAGAACAGACTGTATTTAAGTATTAGAAAACACAGTAGACATGCTTTAGAACAGACAGTAGAGGTGCAGTTGTACAGACTGTAGATGTGCAGTAGAACAGACTATAAATGAGCATTAGAATAGACTTTAGAAGTGCAGTAGTACAGACTGTAGAAGTGCAGTAGAACAGACTATAGATGTGCAGTAGAACAGACTGAAGACGTTTATAAGAAAAGACTGTAGACGTGCAGTAGAACAGACTGTAGATGAGCAGTAGTACAGACTGTAGACTTGCATTAGAACAGACTGTAGACATGCATTAGAACAGACTATAGATGTGCAGTAGAACAAACTGTAGATGTGCAGTAGAACAGACTGACGATGTGCAAAAGAATAGACTGTAGAGGGCAGTAGTTGAGACTTTACACGAGCATTAGAACAAACAGTACATGAGTATTAGAAAAGACTGTAGACATGTTTTAGAACAGACAGTAGAGTTCCAGTAGTACAGACTCTAGACGACAATTAGAACAAACTGTAGATATGCAGTAGAAGAGACTGTAAAGGTGCAGTAGTACAGAAAGTTAACAATTATTAAAGAGACTGTAGGAGTGCAGTAAAACAGACTCTAAACAATAATTAGAACAGACTGTAGACATCCAGTAGAACAGACTGTAGATGTGCATTAGAGGAGACTGTAGACGTTTATTAAAAGAGACTATAGTCGTGCAGTAGAACAGACTGTAGTGGTGCAGTTGAACAGACTGTAGACGTGCAGTTAAACATACTTCAGAGCAGCAGTAGTACAGACTCTAGATTGGCTTTAGAACAGACTGTAGACGAGCATTAGAACAGACTGTAAACGTCAGTAGAACAGACTGACAATGTGCAGAAGAATAGACTGTAGAGATGCAGTAGTACAGACTGTAGAAGCGCATTAGAACAGACTGTATATGAGTATTAGAAAACACTCTAGACATGCTTTAGAACAGACTGTAGATGTGCAGTAGAAGAGACTGTATAGGTGCAGTAGTACAGACTGTCGACAATTATTAGAAAAGACTATAGATGTGCAGTAGAACGGACTGTAGACAAATATTAGAACAGACTGACAATGCTTCAGAAGAATTGACTTTAGAGATGCATTAGTACAGACTGTAAACAAGTATTAGAATAGACTATATATGAGTATTAGAATAGATTGTAGACATGCTTTAGAAGAGACTGTAGAGGTGCAGTAGTACAGACTGTAGAAGAGCAGTAGTACAGATTATAGACTTGCATTAGAACAGACAGTAGATGTGCATTAGAATAGACTGTAGACGTACAATAGAAGTGACTGTAGAGGTGCAGTTGAACAGACAGTAGGCGTGCAGTAGAAGAGACTGTAGATGTGTAGTAATATATATATATTAAAGACCTGCAAAAAACAGACTGCAATTTAACAGACTTCAGAGCAGCAGTAGTACAGACTCTAGATTGGCTTTAGAACAGACTGTAGACGAGCTTTAGAACAGACTGTAAATGTCCAGTAGAACAGATTGACAATTAGAACAGATTGTAGATGTGCAGTTAAACAGACTATAGACATGCAGTAGAACAGACTGTAGACTTGCATTAGAACATAATGTAGATGTGCATTAGAACAGACTATAGATGTGGAGTAAAACAGACTGTAGACGTGCAGTAGAATAAACTGCAGTGGAGCAGTGGTACAGACTGTAAACTGGCATTAGAACAGACTGTAGACATGCAGTAGAACAGACTGTAGAGGTGCAGTTGTACAGACTATAGACGTGCAGTAGATCAGACTGTAGATGAGCAGTAGTACAGATTGTAGACTTGCATTAGAACAGACTGTAGATGTGCATTAGAACAGACTGTAGCTGTGCAGTAGTACAGAATGTTGATAATTATTAGAACAGAGAGTAGATGTGCAGTAGAACGGACTCTAGACAATTATTAGAACAGACTGTAGATGTCCATTAGAACAGATTGTAGATGTGCATTAGAACAGACTGTAGATGTGCATTAGAAGAGACTGTAGACAATTATTAAAACAGACAATAGTCGTGCAGTAGAACAGACTGTAGACAAGCAGTAGAACAGACTGTAGATGTGCAGTAGAACAAACTGTTGAGGTGCAGTAATACAGACTGCAAACGAGCATTATACAGACTGTAGAAGTGTAGTTGTACAGTGTTATAATAATTTTAATTTTAATGTTTATTGTTACTGGGACGTATAGTTCTCCTCAGGTCATGTCAAATTCATGTCATGCCCTTCGTGCTAATGCAAGCATTAAGTAGACATAACAGAACTGAGACATGGCTTGTCACGGGACTTCTGCTCCTGGACCATTGTGAACGCCTCTCACCAGGGACGTCACTGTGTTGTATATAATCCCATGTTATGTTTACATCTTTAAGCAAACCTTCCGCTGTAATATTGTGCTGCTTTGCTTCTCCTTGCAAGGATTAAGTTTTGGCCATTGCTTGTTAAATTATAATCGGTCTCCGTTTCTCTCTGGTTAAATATATGGATATAAAATATTCCTATAACATACAGACTGTAGATGTGCAGTAGAACAGAATGTAGACGTTTATTAGAACAGACTGTATACCTGCAGTAGAACAGACTGTAGATGTGCATTAGAAAAGACTGTAGACGTTTATTAAAAATAGACTATAG
This sequence comes from Neodontobutis hainanensis, assembly GCA_024349245.1. NCBI lineage: Eukaryota > Metazoa > Chordata > Actinopteri > Gobiiformes > Odontobutidae > Neodontobutis > Neodontobutis hainanensis. Next base: position 37,874 of record JALDNG010001451.1, read on the forward strand.
TCGTGCAGTAGAACAGACTGTAGACGTGCAATAGAACAGACTGTAGAGGTGCAGTTGAACAGACTGTAGTTGTGCAGTAGAACAGACTGTAGACAAGCATTAGAAATTACTGTAAACGTCAGTAGAACAGACAATGTGCAGAAGAATAGACTCTAGAGGTGCATTACTACAGACTGTAGATGAGCATTAGAACATACTCTATATGAGTATTAGAAAACACTGTAGAAATGCTTTAGAACAGACTGTAGAGATGCAGTTGTATAGATTGTAGACAAGCATTAAAACAGACTGTAGAAGTGCAGTACTTCAGACTGTAGATGTGCAGTAGAAAAGACTATTGAGGTGCAGTAGTACAGAATGTCGACATTTATTATTGCCCTTCTACTGTCTCTTCTAATGCTCGTCTACTGTCTGTATTACTGCACCTCTACAGTCTGTACTAAAGCACATCTACAGTCTGTTCTAATGCTCGTCCACAGTCTATTCTTATGCAGGTCTTTAGTCTTTACTACTGCACATCTACAGTCTGTTCTAATGGACGCCTACATTCTGTTCTAATGCTCATCTACAGTCTGTTCTATTGTATGTCTACAGTCTTTTCTACTGCACATCAACAGTCTGTTCTAATGCTCGTCTACAGTCTGTACAACTGCACCTCTACTGTCTGTTCTACTGCATGTCTACAGTCTGATCTAATGCCATTTACAGTCTGTACTATTGCTCTACTGCACTCTATTCTACTGCACGTCTACAGTCATTTTTACTGCACATCTAAAATCTGTTCTAATTGTCAGTCTGTTCTACAATCTACAGTCTGTACTAATTCTGCTCTGAAGTCTGTTCAACTGCATGTCTACAGTCTGTTCAACTGCACCTCTACAGTCTGTACTACTGCACTTCTACAGTCTGTTCTAATGCTCGTCTACAGTCTGTATTACTGCACCTCTACAGTCTGTTATAAATGCATGTCTACAGTGTTTTCTAAAACTCATATACAGTCTGTTTATTTGCTCATCTACAGTCTGTACTACTGCAGCTCTAGAGTCTATTCTTTTGCACATTGTCAGTTTGTTCTACGGGACGTTTACAGTCATTTCTATTGCTCGTTTACAGTCTGTTCTAAGGTAATTCTAGAGTCTGTACTACTGCTGCTCTGACATCTGTTCAAATGCACATCTAAAGTCTGTTCAACTGCACATCTACAGTCTGTTCTAATGCACATCTACAGTCACTTCTATTATGCGTCTACAGTCTATTCTAATGCACATCTACAGTCTGTTCTAATGCAAGTCTATAATCTGTACTACTGTTTGTCTACAGTCTGTACTACTGCACCTCTACAGTCTCTTCTAAAGCATGTCTACAATCTATTCTAATACTCATATACAGTCTGTTCTAATACTTGTTTACAGTCTGTACTAATGCATCTCTAAAGTCTATTCTTCTGAAGCATTGTCAGTCTTTTCTAATAATTGTCGACATTCTGTACTACTTCACCTCTACAGTCTCTTCTACTGCACAATTACAGTCTGTTCTAATGCTCGTCTATAGTCTGAACTACTGCACCTCTACAATCTGTTCTAAAGCATGTCTAGACTGTTTTCTAATACTCATATAGAGTCTGTGCAAATGTTCGTCTACAGTCTGTACTACTGCATCTCTACAGTCTTTTCTTCTGCATATTGTCAGTCTGTTCTACTGGACGTTTATAGTCTGTTCTAATGCTCATCTACAGTCAGTTCTAAAGCCAGTTTACAGTCTGTACTACTGCTCTACTGCAGTCTCTTCCACTGCACGTCTACAGTCTGTTTTACTGCACATCTACAGTTTGTTCTAATGTACATCTACTGTCTGTTCTAATGCAAGTCTAGAGTCTGTTTTACTGCACATCTACAGTCTGTTCTAAAGCATGTCTAGAGTGTTTTCAAATACTCATATACAGTCTGCTCTATTGCTCATCTACAGTATGTACTACTGCACCTCTAGAGTCTATCCTTTTGCACATTGTTAGGGTTAGGGTTAGTTGTCCAGTAGAACAGACTGTAGCCGAACAGTAGTTTAGAATGTAGACTTGAAATAGAACAGACTGTAGATGTGCAGTAGAACAGACTGTAGACGTTTAATAAAAGAGACTATAGTCGTGCAGTACAACAGAGTGTAAACGAAAAGTAGATTAGAATGTAGACTTGCATAAGAACAGACTATGGAGGTGCAGTTGAACAGACTGTAGAGCAGCAGTAGTACAGACTGTAGAATGGCTTTAGAACTGACTATACACAATCATAGAGGACCATTAAAACAGACTGTAGATGTGCAGTAGAAGAGACTGTAGAGGTGCAGTTGTACAGAATCTTGACAATTATTAGAACAGACTGTAGGACGTCTAGTAGAAGAGACTGTAGACGTTTATTAAAAATGAGTATAGTCATGCAGTAGAACAGACTGTAGACCTCTAGTTGAACAGACTGTAGCTGTGCATTAGAACAGACTGTAGACATGCAGTAGAACATACTGTAGAGGATCAGTAGAACAAACAGTAGAGCTGGAGTAGTAAAGACTGTTATTGGGCATTAAAACAGACTATATTCAAGCAATAGAAAGGAACAATAGATGTCTGGTCGTACAGATTGCATTAGAACAGACTGTGGATGAGCATTTGAACAGACTATAGGCGTGTATTAGAACAGATTGTAGATGCGCAGTAGAAAAGACTGTAAGGTGCAGTAGTACAGAATGTCGATAATTATTAGAAAAGACTGTAGACGTGCAGTAGAGCGGACTGTAGAAAATTATTAGAACAGACTGTAGACTTGCAGTAGAACAGACTCACAGTGCTTCAGAAGAATAGACTTTAGAGGTGCATTAGTACAGACTGTAGACGATTATTAGAATAGACTGTATATGAGTATTAGAAAACACTCTAGACATGCTTTAGAACAGACTGTAGAGGTGCAGTAGTACAGACTGTAGACCTGCAGTAGAATAGACTGTAGATGTGCATTAGAACAGACTTTAGAAGTGCAGTAGTAGAAACTGTAGATATGCAGTAGAACAGACTGTAGATGTGCAGTAAAACAGACTGTAGACATTTAGTAGAACAGACTGCGGTAGAGCAGTAGTACAGACAGTAAAATGGCATTAGAACAGACTGTAGAGGAACAGTAGAACAAACTGTAGAGGTCGAGTAGTAAATACTGTTATTGGGCAATAGAACAGACGATATTCGAGCAATAGAACAGACTATAGATGTGTGGTCGTGACGGACTGCATTAGAACAGATTGTGGGCGAACATTTGAACAGACTAATGACGTGCATTAGAACAGACTTTAGATGTGCAGTAGAAGAGACTGTAGACAATTATTAGAACAGACTGTAGCCATGCAGTAGAACAGACTGTAGAGGTAGAACAGTAAAGACTTTTATTGGGGATTAGAACAGACTGTAGACAAGCAATAGAACAGATTGTAGATGTGCAGTAGTATAGACTGTAGACCTGCATTAGAAGAGACTCTAGATGCGCAGTAGAAAAGACTGTAAACGTGCAGTAGAACAGACTGACAATGTGCAGAAGAATAGACTGTAGAGGTGCAGTAGTTCAGACTGTGGACGAGCATTAGAACAGACTCTATATGAGTATTAGAAAACACTCTAGACATGCTTTAGAACAGATTGTAAAGGTGCAGTATTTCAGAATGTTGGAGCATTAGAACAGACTGTATATGAGTATTAGAATACACTCTAGACATGCTTTAGAACAGACTGTAGATGAGTAGTCGTACTGACTGTAGACTAGCATTAGAACAGACTGTAGATGTGCATTAGAACAGACTGTAGATGTGCAGTAGAACAGACGTTAGATGTTTGTAAGAACAGACTGTAGACCTGCAAAAGAACAGATCGTAGATGAGCAGTAAAAGAAACTATAGATTTACATTAGAATAGACTGTAGAAATGACTGTAAACGAGCATTAGAACAGACTGTAAACGTCCAGTAGAACAGACTAACAATGTGCAGAAGAATAGACTGTAGAGATGCAGTAGTACAGACTCTAGACGAGCAGTAGAATAGACTGTAGATGTGCATTAGAACAGACTTTAGAAATGCAGTAATAGAGACTGTAGATGTGTAGTAGAACAGACTGTAGACGTTTATCAGAACAGACTGTAGACGTGCAGTAGAACAGACTGTAAATGAGCAGTAGTACAGACTGTAGACTTGTATTAGAAAAGACTTTAGATGTGCATTAGATCAAACTATAGATGTGCAGTAGAACAGACTATAGACGTTTATTAGAACAGACTGTAGACCTGCACTAGAAAAGACCTTAGATGAGCAGTAGTACAGACTATAGACTTTAATTAGAACAGACTGAAGATATACATTAGAACAGACTTTAGAAGTGCAGTAGTAGAGACTGTAGATGTGTAGTAAAACAGACTGTAGAAGTTTATCAGAACAGACTGTAGAAGTGCAGTAGAACAGACTGTAGATGAGCAGTAGTACAAACTGTAGACTTGCATTAGAACAGACAGTAGATGTGCTATAGAACAGACTGTAGATGTGCAGTAGAACAGACTGTAGACGTTTATCAGAACAGACTGTAGACGTGCAAAAGAACAGACCATAGATGAGCAGTAAAACAGACTAGAAACTTGCATTAGAACAAACTGTAGAACTGACTGTAGACGAGCATTAGAACTAACTGTAAACGTCGAGTAGAACAGACTGACAATGTGCAGAAGAATATACTGTAGAGATGCAGCAGTACATACTGTAGACGAGCATTAGAACAGACTGTATATGAGAATTAGAAAACACTCTAGACATACTTTAGAAAAGACTGTAGAAGTGCAGTAGTTCAGACTGTAGACGAGGATTAGAACAGACTCTATACCAGTATTAAAAAAACTCTAGACATGCTTTAGAACATATTGTAGAGGTTCAGTAATACAGACTATTGACTTGCATTAGTACAGACTGTAGATGTTCATTAGAACAGACTTTAGTAGAGCAGTAGTACAGACTGTTAACTGGCATTAGAACATACTATAGACGTGCAGTAGAACAGACTGTAGATGAGCAGTAGTACAGACTGTAGACTTGCATTAGAACAGACTGTAGATGTGCATTGGAACAGACTGTAGATGAGCAGTAGTACAGACTGTAGACTTGCATTAGAACAGACTGTAGATGTGCATTGGAACAGACTGTAGATGTGCAGTAAAACAGACTGTAGATGTGCAGTAGAACAGACTGCAGTAGAGCAGAGGTACAGACTGTAAACTGGAATTAGAACAGACTGTTGAGGTGCAGTTAAATGACTGTAGACGTGCAGTTGAACAGACTGTAGACGAACATTATAATAGACTGTAGACGTCGAGTAGAACAGAACAGTAGAACAACATAGTAGAACATGTGCAGTAGTACAGACTAAAGACCTGCATTAGAACAGACTGTGGATGAGCATTAGAACAGATTATAGACATGCATTAGAACAGACTGTAGATGTCCATTAGAACAGACTGTAGATGTGTAGTAGAACAGACTGACGAAGAATAGACCGTAAGGTTTCAGTAGTTGAGACTTTACACGAGCATTAGAACAGACTGTACATGAGTATTAGAAAAGACCGTAGACATGATTTAGAACAGACTGTAGAGGTGCAGTAGTACAGACTGTAGACTTGCAGTTTAACAGACTGTAGCTGTGCATTAGAACAGACTGTAGATGTGCAGTAGAACTGAATGTAGACTTGCAGTAAAACAGACTGCAGAGCAGAAGTAGTATAGACTCTAGACTGGCATTAGAACAGACTGTAGAGGAGCAGTAGTACAGACTGTAGACTTGCATTATAACAGATTGTAGATGTGCATTAGAACAAGCTATAAACGTACAATAGAAGTGACTTTAGGCGTGCATTTGTACAGACTTCAGTGCAACAGTAGTACACACTCTAGATTGGCTTTAGAACAGACTGTAGACGATCATTAGAACAGACTGTAAACGCCCAGAAGAACAGACTGACAATGTGCAGAAGAATAGAATAGAGAGGTGCAGTAGTTCAGACTGTGAGCATTAGAACAGACTCTATATGAATATTAGAAAACACTCTAGACATGCTTTAGAACAGACAGTAGAGGTGCAGTTGTACAGAATGTAGCGAGCATTAGAACAGACTTATATTAGTATTAGAAAACAATCTAGATATGCTTTAGAACAGACTGTAGAGGTGCAGTAATACAGAATGTAGACGAGCATTAGAACAGACTGTAGAAGTCCAGTAGTACAAACTGTAGATGTGCAGTAGTACAGACTGTAGATGTACAATAGAAAAGACGGTAGAGGTGCAGTTAAACAGTTTGTAGACGTGCAGTAAAACAGACTTCAGAGAAGAAGTAGAACAGACTCTAGATTGGCTTTAGAACAGACTGTAGATGAGCATTAGAACAGACAGTAAACGACCTGTAGAACAGACTGACAATGTGCATTGAATAGACTTTAGAGGTGCAATAGTACAGACTGTAGATTAGCATTAGAACAGACTGTATATGAGTATTAGAAAACACTGTAGATATGCTTTAGAACAGACTGTAGAGGTGCAGTAGTTCAGACTGTAGACGAGCATTAGAACAGACTGTATGTGAGTATTAGAAAACACTTTAGACATGTTTTAGAACAGACTGTAGAGGTTCAGTAGTTCAGACTGTAAACAAGCATTAGAACAAACTCTATATGAGTATTAGAAAACACTCTAGACATGCTTTAGAACAGACTTTAGAGGTTCAGTAATACAGACTTTGGACGAGCATTAGAAAAGACTGTAGAAGTGCAGTTGTACAGACTGTAGATGTGCAGAAGAAGAGACTGTAGATGTATATTAGAACAGACTGTAGACCTGCACTAGAACAGACTGTAGATGTGCATTAGAACAAACTGTAGATGTGCATTAGAACAGACTGTAGATGTGCAGTAGAACAGACTGTAGACGTTTATTAGAACAGACTGTAGACCTGCACTTAAAGAGACCGTAGATGAGCAGTAGTACAGACTATAGACTTGCATTAGAACAGATTGTATATTAGTATTAGAAAAAAATGTAGACATTCTTTAGAACAGACTGTGGAGGTGCAGTAGTTCAGACTGTAAATGAGCATTAGAACAGACTATTTATGAGTTTTAGAAAATACTCTAGACATGCTTTAGAAGAGACTGTAGAGGTGCAGAAATACAGACTGTAGAAAAGCATTAGAACAGACTGTAGAAGTGCAGTAGTACAAACTGTAGATGTGCAGTAGAACAGACTGTAGACATTTTTAGAACAGACTGTAGACGTGCAGTAGAACAGACTGTAGATGGGCAGTAGTAAAGACTGTAGACTTTCATTAGAACAGACAGTAGATGTACATTAGAACAGATTGTAGATGTGCAGTAAAACAGAATTTAGTGGAAGAGACTGTAATAGAGCAGTAGTACAGACTTTAATCTGACATTTGAACAGACTGTAGAGGTGCAGTTGAACAGACTGTAGACGAGCATTAGAAAAGACTCTATATGAGTATTAGAAAACACTCTAGACATGCTTTAGAACAGATTGTAGAGGTGCAGTAGTTCAGACTGTAGACGAGCATTAGAACAGACTGTATATAAGTATTAGAAAACACTCTAGACATGCTTTAGAACAGACTGTAGAGGTGCAATAATACAGACTGTAGACGAGCATTAGAAAAGACTGTAGAAGTGCAGTAGAAGAGATTGTAAATGTGCAGTAGAACAGGCTGTAGACGTTTATTAGAACAGACTGTCTACCTGCACTAGAACAGACCGTATATGAGCAGTAGTACAGACTATAGACATGGATTAAAACAGACTGTAGATGTGCATTAGAACAGACTTTAGAAGTGCAGTAGTAGAGACTGTAGATGTGTAGTAGAACAGACTGTAGACGCGTTTATCAGAACAGACTGTAGACGTGTAGTAGAACAGACTGTAGATGAGCAGTAGTACAGACTGTAGACTTGCATTAGAACAGACTGTAGATGTGCAGTGGAACAGACTGTATATGAGTATTATAAAAAACACTGTAGACATGCTTTAGAACAGACTGTAGAGGTGCAGTAGTTCAGACTGTAGACGAGCAGTAGGACAGACTATAGACTTGCATTAGAACAGACAGTAGATGTACATTAGAACAGACTGTAGATGTGCAGTAAAACAGACGTTAGACGTGCAGTGGAAGAGACTGAGTAGAGCAGTAGTACAGATTGTAAACTGGCATTAAAACAGACTGTACAGGTGCGATTGAACAGACTGTTGACATGCAGTTGAAAAGACTTCAGAGCAGCAGTAGTACATACTCTAGATTGGATTTAAAACTGACTGTAGACAAGCATTAGAACAGACTGTAAACGTCAGTAGAACAGACTGACAATATGCAAAAGAATAGATTGTAGAGATTCAGTAGTATAGACTGTAGAGGCGAGAATAAGAACAGACTGTATATGAGTATTAAAAAACACTGTAGACATGCTTTAGAACAGACTCTATATGAATATTAGAAAACACTCTAGACATGCTTTAGAACAGATTGTAGGTGCAGTAATACAGACTGTAGATGAGCATTAGTAAAGACTGTAGAAGTGCAGTAGTACAGACTGTAGATGTGCAGTAGAACAGATTGTAGACGTTTATTAGAACACACTGTAGATCTAGACTAGAACAGACCGTAGATGAGCAGTAGTACAGACTATAGACTTGCATTAGAACAGACAGTAGATGTGCATTAGAATAGACTTTAGATGTGCAGTAGTAGAGACTGTAGACGTTTATCAGAACAAACTGTAGATGTGCAGTAGAACAGACTGTAGACGTATATTAGAACAGACTGTAGACCTGCACTAGAACAGACTGTAGATGTGCATTAGAACAGACTGTAGATGTGCATTAGAACAGACTGTAGATGTGCAGTAGAACAGACTGTAGACGTTTATTAGAACAGACTGTAGACCTGCACTTAAAGAGACCGTAGATAAGCAGTAGTACAGACTATAGACTTGCATTACAAACAGAATGTATATGAGTATTAGACAAAAATGTAGACATTCTTTAGAACAGACTGTAGAGGTGCAGTAGTTCAGACTGTAAATGAGCATTAGAACAGACTATTTATGAGTATTAGAAAATACTCTAGACATGCTTTAGAAGAGACTGTAGAGGTTGCAGAAATACAGACTGTAGACAAGCATTAGAACAGACTGTAGAAGTGCAGTAGTACAAACTGTAGATGTGCAGTAGAACAGACTGTAGACATTTTTAGAACAGATTGTAGATGTGCAGTAAAACAGACTTTAGTGGAAAAGACTGTAATAGAGCAGTAGTACAGACTTTAATCTGGCATTAGAACATACTGTAGAGGTGCAGTTGAATAGACTGTAGACGAGCATTAGAACAGACTCTATATGAGTATTAGAAAACACTCTAGACATGCTTTAGAACAGATTGTAGAAGTGCAGTAGTTCAGACTGTAGACGAGCATTAGAACAGACTGTATATGAGTATTAGAAAACACTCTAGACATGCTTTAGAACAGAATGTAGAGGTGCAATAATACAGCCTGTAGATGAGCATTAGAAAAGACTGTAGAAGTGCAGTAGTACAGACTGTAGATGTGCAGTAGAACAGATTGTAGACGTTTATTAGAACAGACTGTAGACCTGCACTAGAACAGACCGTATATGAGCAGTAGTACAGACTATAGACATGGATTAGAACAGACTGTAGATGTGCATTAGAACAGACTTCATAAGTGCAGTAGTAGAGACTGTAGATGTGTAGTAGAACAGACTGTAGGCGTTTATCAGAACAGACTGTAGGCGTGCAGTAAAACAGACTGTAGATGAACAGTAGTACAGACTATAGACTTGCATTAGAACAGACTGTATATGAGTATTATAAAAAACACTGTAGACATGCTTTAGAACAGACTGTAGAGGTGCAGTACTTCAGACTGTAGACGAGCATTAGAACAGACTGTATATGAGTATTAGAAAAACTCTAGACATGCTTTAGAAGAGACTATAGAGGTGGAGTAATACAGACTGTAGGAGCATTAGAACAGACTGTAGAAGTGCAGTAGTACAGGCGGTAGATGTGCAATAGAACAGACTCTAGACGAGCAGTAGGACAGACTATAGACTTGCATTAGAACAGACAGTAGATGTACATTAGAACAGATTGTAGATGTGCAGTAAAACAGACTGTAGACATGCAGTGGAAGAGACTGTAGTAGAGCAGTAGTACAGATTGTAAACTGGCATTAAAACAGACTGTACAGGTGCGATTGAAAAGACTGTTGACATGCAGTTGAACAGACTTTAGAGCAGCAGTAGTACATACTCTAGATTAGATTTAAAACTGACTGTAGACAAGCATTAGAACAGACTGTAAACGTCAGTAGAACAGACTGACAATATGCAAAAGAATAGACTGTAGAGATTCAGTAGTACAGACTGTAGACGAGAATAAGAACAGACTGTATATGAGTATTAAAAACACTGTAGACATGCTTTAGAACAGACTGTAGAGGTGCAGTAGTTCAGACTAAAGACGAGCTTTAGAACAGACTCTATATGAATATTAGAAAACACTCTAGACATGCTTTAGAACAGATTGTAGAGGTGCAGTAATACAGACTGTAGATGAGCATTAGAAAAGACTGTAGAAGTGCAGTAGTACAGACTGTAGATGTGCAGTAGAACAGATTGTAGACGTTTATTAGAACACACTGTAGATCTAGACTAGAACAGACCGTAGATGAGCAGTAGTACAGACTATAGACTTGCATTAGAACAGACAGTAGATGTGCATTAGAATAGACTGTGGACGAGCATTAGAACAGACTATAGATGTGCATTAGAACAGACTGTAGATGTGCATTAGAACAGACTGTAGATGTGCAGTAGAACAGACTGACGATGTGCAGAAGAATAGATCGTAGAGGTGCAGTAGTTGAGACTTTACGAGCATTAGAAAAGACTGTAGAGATGCTTTAGAACAGACTGTAGACGTGCAGTAGAACAGACTCTAGACAATTATTAGAACAGACTGGAGACGTCCAGTAGAACAGACTGTAGAAGTGCATTAGAAAAGACTGTAGACGTCTATTAAAACAGACTATAGTCGTGCTGTAGAACAGAATGTAGAAGTGCAGTTGAAAAGACTTCAGAGCAGCATTAGTACAGACTCTAGATTGGCTTTAGAACAGACTGTAGATGAGGTTTAGAACAGACTGTAAAGGTCCAGTAGAACAGACTGACAATTAGAAAAGATTGTAAATGTGCACTAAAACAGACTGTAGACGTGCATTAGAATAGACTGCAGTAGAGTAGTAAACTGGCATTAGAACAGACTGTAGACATGCAGTAGAACAGTCTGTAGATGTGCAGTAGAAGAGACTGTAGAGTTGCAGTAGTACAGAATTTTGATAATTATTAGAACAGACAGTAGACGTGCAGTAGATCAGACTGTAGATGTGCATTAGAACAGACTGTAGATGTGCATTAGAAGAGACTGAAGACCTTAGTCTTACAGTAGAACAGACTGTAGACGAGCAGTAGAACAGATTGTAGACTTGCAGTAGAACAGACTGTAGACCTGCAGTAGAAGAGACTGTAGAGGAGAAGTAGAACAAACTGTAGAGGTGGAGTAGTGAAGACTGTAGACAAGCATTAGAACAGTCTGTATATGAGTATTAGAAAACAATACTAGAAATGCTTTACAACAGACTGTAAAGGTGCAGTAATACAGACTGTAGACATTTATTAAAACAGACTGTAGACGTGCAGTAGAACAGACCGTAGATGAGTATTAGAAAACACTATAGACATGCAGTAGAACAGACTGCAGTAGAGCAATAGTACAGACTGTAAACTGGCATTAGAACAGACTGTAGAGGTGCAATTAAACAGACTGTAGTCTTGCAGTTGAAAAGACTTCAAAGCAGCAGTAGTACAGACACTAGATTGGCTTTAGAACTGACTGTAGACGAGTATTAAAAAGACTGTATATGAGTATTAGAAAACACTCTAGACATGCTTTAGAACAGACTGTAGAGGTGCAGTTGTACAGACTGTAGACGAGCATTAGAACAGACTTTAAACGTCCAGTAGAACAGACTGACAATGTGCAGAAGAATAGACTGTAGAGGTGCAGTAGTACAGACTGTAGATGAGCATTAGAACAGACTGTATATGAGTATTAGAAAACACTGTGGACATGCTTTAGAACAGACTATAGAGGTGCAGTAGTTCAGACTGTAGGCAGCAGTAGAACCGACTGTATATGAGTATTAGAAAACACTACTAGAAATGCTTTACAACAGAATGTAGAGGTGCAGTAGAACAGACTGTAGACGTGCAGTAGAACAGACTGTTGTTGAGCAGTAGTACAGGCTGTATACTTGCATGGAACAGACTGTAAATGTGCATTAGAACAGACTGTAGATGTGCAGTAAAACAGACTGTAGACTTGCAATAGAGCAGACTGAATACGTGCAGTAGAACAGACTGTAGACATGCAGTAGAACAGACTGTAGAGGTGGAGTTGTAAAGACTTTTATTGGGCATTAGAACAGACTGTAGACAAGCAATAGAACAGATTTTAGATGTGCAGAAGTATAAACTGTAGACCTGCATTAGAAGTGACTGTAGATGCGCATGTAGAAAAGACTGTGAAGCAGTAGTACAGAATGTAGACAATTATTACAATAGACTCTAGATGTGCAGTAGAACAGACTTTAGAATCTAAAAAAATTGTCATTTCGGTTCGGTCAGTGCGCTGTGCGCGTTTGTACTGCCGCCATTATCCTGGATTGTTTGTACTGTTTTGTCTGGTTCGGATACTTTCTTTTACCTGGACTATTGTCATTGCACTGCACTAACTACCTCTGCTGCCTGCATGGCGTTGCGAATCACTGTGCGTGTTTTGGAGCTGTTCCACGCCTGGTTGGACTAATCCTTCTTCAATTGATTAAACTCTCAGCTGAACTGTTGATAAGTTTGCCGTCTGGCTGCTCTGAGCTTTCTTCCCTGTTACATCACCACACACTCGGCTCCTCGGATGGGTGAGTTACTGCTCTCTCGATGGTTGCGCTGTCTGTTTACTGCTTACTATCTGGGTGCGTTGTCTCCTATTTAGTTAGCTGTTTTGGTGAAGTGATGTTCAGGTTTGGCTAACGTGGTTTGCTTGTGGTTGGGCTTGCACTTTCTCAGCATTAATATGCCTTGTGCAAAAACATTTTTCTTTTCCTTTGCCACATTTTTGTCTTACATCTGTGATGGATATTGTATATTCTACATCACAACTGAGGGCCTTTAACTGCCTCTTGATTGGTGGCGTATCAACACTGCCAGAACTAGGGATTCTCCGCCGCCTAGATACATACATCGTTATGGCATTCTGGAGTTCCTGATTGTTCCTCAAAGACAGCTCTCCTTGCATCTGGACTAACAATAGACTATCTTCCATGCCAAGACAACTGCCTGTCGGTCCTTCCATTCAGCGTTATCTGATCTATCTCACTGATAGTAATCAGCAGCATACACCTAATTTGAATCCTTTGCATCATCATTTTGCCCTTTTGAACTGTCGATCACTCTCGGACAAAGCCCCTATCTCATGAAATGAAATGACAATAATAATAATCTTCATTTTCTTCTTCTGAGTTTGGCAAGTTCCTGAAGATTTTTACAGCTAAATCTACTTCGCCAGATGGATATAATTATCTGTCAGACCGCAACCCCATGGTAAAGGGGTGGTCTCGCTATCATCCATCGTGATAATCTCCGTATCAAGCAACTTGACTTTCACGACACCAATACATTTGAATACATGGTTTTGAAGGCTGGCTCTCTCATAATTATATTGCTCTATCGACCTCCTAAGACCCTGTCTAACTTCTTTTCTGAACTCAGTGAACTGTTGACCCTTGTCTGCTCATTGTCATCTCCTATTCTACTCCTTGGTGATTTTAATATTCATGTTGATGCTGTTTGCTCTAACGCCAACCAGTTACTTTCTATTTTTTGAATGCTTTAATCTAATTCAGCATGTTAATTTTCCTACTCATACCGTGGTCATACCCTTGATTTGATTTGTACATCAATGGCTAATATCTCTTCCATCACCTCTACTGACACTGGTATTTCTGATCATAAATTTCTTGACTTTAGCCTCAGCCTGCCTATACATAGAACTGTTCTACAACTGTCATATCTTCAATCTTACAGCTGTTGATACTGCATTATTTTGTACCTCTGTTTCCTCATCTAATCTATCTGATGTCTTTGATATCTCCTCACCTTCACTGATACTATCCAGTATAACTCCATAATCTCGGATATCTTAGATGAGCATGCTCCTGTAAAGACAAAAATTGTCCCTTCCACACATTCATCTCCTGGTACACTCCTGAGCTCCGGATCTTAAGGCCACTGGTAGGCAGCAGCTACTACTATAGGAAAACCGGCCTGACTGTTCACCGTTTGGCATTCGTTGAGCATATCAAGATTTATAAGCGGCCCTGAATTTGGCTCGTTCAATTTTGTATCTGCTACAATTAATAAATCAAGCAACAGGCCAAAGCATTATTTAACACAATAAATAAACTCACCAAACCTTTATCTCATGTTGCTCTAAGCTTCTGATGAACTTTGCACTTCATTCTTGGCTCACATTCTAGAAAAATCAGATCCGTAAACCAGTGCCTCTTTCATGATCCCACTAATATTAGTTACCTGCCGAATCAACCTGGTCAATTCCTGCCTTCTTTCTCTCTGTCTACTCCTTCTTCTGTCTCTGAGTTAATCTTGAAGTCCAATCCTTCATCTTGTCATCTTGACCCGCTCCTACCACTCTACTGAAACTCTGCCATTCAGTTATTTCTGCACCTATCTCTCACTTCATCAATGCATCTCTTATCTCTGCTTCATTTCCTCTGTCACTGAAAACTGCAGCTGTTACCTGTCCTCAAGAAACCCAACCTTGATCCCTCAGTCTTATCTAATTATCGTCCCATTTCAAATCTCCTTCATATCTAAACTACTGGAAAGCACTGTTGCCTCCCAGCTGAGTCTTTTCTAGTTGAAAATAATCTCTTTGATCCTTTTCAATCTGGTTTCGCCCTTTGCATAGTACTGAAACTGCACTAGTCAAGGTAACAAATGATCTGCTTCTCGCTGGTGATTCTGGTTCTCTGTCTATGCTTCTGTTGCTCGACCTCAGCTCTGCCTTTGACACCGTCTCCCATCGACTACTCATTTCGCGCCTTTTGGATGTGGGTATTTCTGGTGCTGCTCTTTCCTGGTTTTCCTCTTATCTCTCTGACAGACGGTTTTATATTTCACTTAAAAATTACACTCACCCAATGCTCCCTGAAGCAAAGGTGTTCCTCAGGATCCATTCTTGGGCCATTATTATTTATAATTTATATAATACCTCTTGGTCAGATCCTCCGCCGTCATGGTTTTAATTATCATTTTACGCTGACATTCAATCTATATATTATATAGTACATCTGTACATCAACTTTATCTCTCACAACCGACAAAATCTCTGCTTGTGTGCATGAAATAAAAGACTGGCTTCATTCAAATTTTCTAAAACTCAACATGGACAAAACTGAGATTATCTTCACTGGACCTTCATCACTCACTAATAAAATTCCTACTAACTTCACCTGTCGATTGCGGCTCTTTCATCAAACCATCTAGTACTGTTAAAAATCTTGGTGTAATTTTTGATCCCTCTCTATCTTTCCTCTCACATTAATTCCATCACTAAAGTGGCATTCTTTCATCGTCGCATTGCTCAGCTCCGTCCCTTTATCAGCATCTCAGATGCTGAAACCATTATCCATGCATTTGTCACCTCACGCCTTGATTACTGTAATGCACTGTTCATTGGCCTACCAGCTAGCTCCATTTCCAAATTACAATACATTCAAAACTCTGCTGCTAGACTACTCACACAGCGTTCTGCACATATCTCCCCAATCCTACATGATCTTCACTGGCTTCCGTGGTTCACCGTATCAAATACAAAATTCTCCTTCTAAGTCTCTGCACGGCCTTGCTCCCCTACCTCTGTAACCTGCTTCTCCCTACACCCCTACACGCTCTTTCTGATCTGCTGATTCCAGCCTGCTCGTTGTCCTCGGCATCGCCTTGCTTCAATGGGGCAGATCATTTAGTGTTATGCGCCCAAAATGTGGAACTCTCTCCCCTATCACTCCGTCAGGTTAACACTATCTCTGAATTCAAATCCATGCTCAAAACACACCTGTTTTCTGAATGTTACAGTTCTTAGTTTTTGTTTGTTTTTGTTTGTTTTTTTCTTCTCTTCCTTTGTCTATTGTTGTTCTGTCTGCTCTCTTTGTCAATTGTACTCATTGTTGTTTGTTTATTGTATATATGTAAAGCGTCCTTGAGCTCTGGAAAGCGCTATTATAAATAAAACTTATTATTAGCATTAGAACAGACTGTAAACGTCAGTAGAACAGACTGACAATGTGCAGAAGAATAGACTGTAGAGTGCAGTAGTACAAACTGTATACCAGCATAAGAACAGACTGTATATGAGTATTAGAAAACACTGTAGACATGCTTTAGAACAGACTGTAGAGATACAGTAATACACACTGTAGACAAGCATTTGAAATGACTGTAGAAGTGCAGTAGTACAGACTGTAAATGTGCAGAACAGACTGTAGGCGTTTATTAAAAGAAACTGTAGGCGTGCAGTAGAACAGACCGTAGATGAGCATTAGAACAGACTGTAGAGCTGCAGTTGAACAGACTTCAGAGCAGCAGTAATAGAGACACTAGATTGGCTTTAGAACTGACTGTAGAGGAGCATTAGAACAGACTGTATATGAGTATTAGAAAACACTCTAGACATGTTTTAGAACAGACGGTAGAGGTGCAGTAATACAGACTGTAGACGAGCATTAGAACAGACTGTAGATGTGCAGTAAAACAGACTGTAGACGTGCAGTAGAACAGACTGCAGTAGAGCAGAGGTACAGACTGTAAACTGGCATTAGAACAGACTGTTGAGATGCAGTTGAAAAGACTGTAGACGTGCAGTTGAACAGCCTGTAGATGTGCATTAGAAGAGACTGTAGGCGTACAATAGAACAGACTGTAGGCGAGCATTAGAACAGACTGTACACATCCAGGAGAACAGACTCTAGATATGGAGTAGTACAATCTAAAGACCTGCGTTAGAACAGACTGTGGGATTATTAAAAAGACTATAGGCGTGAATTTGAACAGACTGTAGATGAGTATTAGAAAAGACTGTAGACATGCTTTAGAACAGACTGTAGAGGTGCAGTAGAAGAGACTGTAGAGGTGCAGTATTACAGAATGTTGACAATTATTAGAACAGACTGAATACATGCAGTTGAACAGCCTGTAGATGTGCATTAGAAGAGACTGTAGTTGTACAATAGAACAGACTGTGAACGAGCATTAGAACCGACTGTACACATCCAGGAGAACAGACTGTAGATATGGAGTAGTACAGACTAAAGACCTGCGTTAGAACAGACTGTGGACGAGCATTAAAACAGACTATAGACATGCATTAGAACAGACTGTAGATGAGTATTAGAAAAGACTGTAGACATGCATTAGAAAAGACTGAAGGACGTGCAGTAGAACAGACTGTAGAGGTGCAGTTGTACAGACTGTAGGCGAGCATTAGAATAGACTGTTGATGTGCAGTAGAAAAGACTGTAGACGTACAATAGAACATACTGTAGATGAGCATTAGAACAGAATGTAGGTGTCCATTAGAACAGACTGTAGATGTGCAGTAGTAAAGACTAAAGACCTGCATAAGAATAGACTGTGGACGAGCATTAGAACAGACTATAGGCGTGCTTTAGAACAGACTGTAGATGTCCATTAGAACAGACTGTAGATGTGCAGTCGAACAGACTGACGATGTGCAGAAGAATATACCTCAGAGGTGCAGTAGTTGAGACTTTACGAGCATTAGAAGACACTGTACATGAGTAGTAGAAAAGACTGTAGACATACTTTAGAACAGACTGTAGAGGTGCAGTAGTACAGACTGTAGACTTGCAGTTGAACAGACTGTAGCTGTGCATTAGAACAGATTGTAGATATGCAGTAGAACTGAGTAGGCGTACAATAGAACAGACTGTAGAGGTGCAGTTGAACAGAATGTAGACTTGCAGTAAAACAGATTGCAGAGCATCAGTAGTACAGACTCTGGACTGGCATTAGAACAGACTTTAGACATGCAGTATAACAGACTGTAGAGGAGCAGTAGAACAAACTGTAGAGGTGGAGTAGTAAAGAATGTAATTGGGCATTAGAACAGACTGTTGTCGACCAATAGAACAGAATATAGACATTACATAAATGCATGCTGGCGGTCACTTCCGAGGTCGATCAAGTGAAATGTCGTCTTTTATATGTCGTTCTGGGTGGCCTAGGAGCCAGCGTGCAAAATTTGGAGAGAGCTACGACATTGTTAAGCGGTCAAATAGTGTTCAGGCGTCAATGGTCAAAACCCGTTATAAGCTGTGTCTTTAGGAGGCTGAAACTTTTCACTTTGATCTAAAGCCAGCAACCTTTGATATGTTGTTCTGGGTGGCCCCAGGAGCCAGCGTGCAAAATTTGGAGAGGCTACGACATTGGTAAGGGGTCAAAGGTCAACTAAAGTGCGAGCTATAGGCCCTGACAAGAAAGGTGCCTTTTGATCATCATTTTTTCCCCTTTGCTCTAGAGCTCTGCACTTCGGATATGTGATTCAGGGCTACTCCAGGAGCCAGGGTGATAAATTTGGGATTCCACATGCCCATTTGTCAATGTATTTACCTAGTGGGCGCTGGAGGTCACTTCCGAGGTCGATCAAGTAAAATGTGGTCTCCTTTTTCTCAACCCAGTACGTGGAAGCGTGTGGTAAAGGTTGGCGAGGCTACCACATTGATAAGGGGTTTAAAAGGTCAAAAAGGGTATGCGCTAAAGGCCCAGACAGACTTTAGTCGAGCATTAGCACAGACTGTAGAAATGCAGTAGTACAGACTGTAAATGTGCAGA
>JALDNG010001452.1:0-107258 GCA_024349245.1 Neodontobutis hainanensis
TGTGATGAGCCGTATAAAAAATATGAGCGGATTAAAAGGCAATGATCAAAAAAAGAATGAGGCTTGAAAACAATGACAAGGAATCAAAAATAAAATGTGGAGCATTTGGGTTCACATCCATTTGTTACTAACTTTTGGTTCACATATATTGGTGATGTAATGGGAAAATTATATTTTCCTCTTTCACATGCTCTGTGCTGTCCTTGACCGCAGCAGAATGATATGTGCACCACCTGTGCTACTGTTTTCAAACTGATACAATTGTCTTATACAGAGACAACTCTGTTTTCTGGGAAAACCAGTAAAATGCTGATTCATGTTAGACGGCTCACTCTCTCAGAGCCAGTGTTTCATTTTTCTTATCTGCTGTGATTTCAGTATAAATTCTAAGCCCGCCTAGTTAACATTGGGACTGTTCATGCAACTCTGTACACAGACAGATTTGTATTTTCCATTCCTTCTTTTGCAAAAGATGTCTCTGAATTCTTTTTTCCTTTTTCCTTAAATAAATCACCAAAAGACATCTGTTGTTTTCTCTCAAACTTATTCCACAATAATATATTTATTTTTTCAACCACAATTCTTGGTGTCAGAAGTGGGATCGAAGATTGACGGCTGGACCCGGCTGAAGGACAAGGGTGTGATCAACCAGACCGCTCCAAGAGGTCTCCTCTTCCCCACATTTTCTTCTGGATGGGAGGATTGTCCGATGCCGACCCTCCAATCGTCATCTCTCGATCCAACGTACTCAAATAACCTCCAAACGGTAAAATTATTACAAATTTATAAATTAAGAGAAAACATTTTGTAACAGTGTCTAAAGGTGATTTTTGACTGTAACAAAGCCTAGACCAGGAATGGTCTATTATTATTACCATAAGTCAGGATTGACTGAGCAGGATTGCCATAAAATGAGTAATAATAATTTCTGAATAGGTTTTGTGAAAAGTTTTTCTTTTGTTTTATGTCTGGACTGGATTGTCCTAATCTGAAAACCGAGACCGGATGGTCCTAAAATTATTAATACGGCTGGATTGCCACATAATAATTTTAAAAGGTTTTGTATCTGTATTAGAAACCCTGACTGGGAAGGTCTATTATTGTTGATTTGAGTCTGGATTGACTGAGCAGGATTGCCATTCGACAGTAATTTCTGAAAGGGTTTTCTAGAAGCCCTGACCTGAACGGTCTATTGTTATTACCATAAGTCAGGATTGACTGAGCAGGATTGCCATAAAATGAGTAATAATAATTTCTGAAAGGGTTTTTAGTTGTTTTTAGTTGTTTTTAGTTTTGTTAGTCTTGTGTTGTTGTTTTGTGTTGTTTTTGTTAGTCTTGTGTTGTTGTTTTGTGTTGTTTTTGTTAGTTTGTGTTGGTTTTAGTAGTTCTAAAGTTTCTCTATAATCTGTCTGAACCTTAAATACTGACGAGTATTTAATTAATCTGAAATATGGGATCCAATACAAGTAAAAACAGTCCTGCAAAGGACTTCTGTGAATTCAATGTGATATATATGATAGAAACCTGCCAGGAGTTGTGATAAAATGGATGAATGGAAGTTGTATGGTTTTAATGGACGAATGAGTGAAAGTAGTTTGACTGCTTTACTCAATAGAATACAAGATGCAGAAAAGAGACTTATGTCCAAAAATCAGTAAACCCGAAGCAAATAAAGGAGATTAAAAGACATTATGAATGTTTAGAGATGTGGGAAAAAGCAGCTGAAGCAAAGAAACAGAAAGAAAAAGAAAATAGGGAAAGAAATTTAAAACACTTAGATACAGTAAAGGGGCCATTTCAAAGCACAGGTTATAAAGCAACTGATAACATAACTAATGCGATGTCCTCTTGTTTTCCGAGTCTGACCCAGCCTGTTGGTCCGGCACTCATGAGTGAAGATGATGACCAGACCTACGTCACTGCTCTCGCTGCTGCACATCTCCACAGTGAAGAAAAGGGAGGGCTCCGGAGGCAGAGACAAGCGGCTCAGACACATGCAGCTTCTGCAACAGCTGCTCAACTGTACCCAGATCTGACCACACAGGCTGAAACAAACGCCCTGATGAATACAGGATTGTCAAGTCCTGTCACCAAACCTCCTCCATATGACTCTGCCACCAGTCCTAAGAACTCTAACAACCCCTTCACAACTGAACTTTCATCAGACAAATCTTTCTCCTTCCTGTCCCCGTCTCACACGAGAAGCAAGACACCTTATGGGGCTGTGTTTCAAGCTCCTATGATTGAATTTCGAATCCAGCTCCACCACCACCAGCCCCAGACAATGAAACTGAAGTACAACGCCAAAGACGACTGGCTGAACACCCTGCGTCTGTGCTTATGTATCGCTCACCAGACCCCTCAAGATGGACTCAATTAATCAAAGACAATATACCTCCTATTAACAGAGGAGGCGCCACAGTGGGCCAAAAATTCAAACTGTTCTGTCAAGTGCACAGGCCCACCGGTGCAGAAATCCCTGGTATTCTGAGAACTATCTGCAACTTAGAAGATTACTCAAAAATTCAAGCAGCGGTTGAAGACCGTGACGGCATGAATTCTCTTCCCACAATCCAATGGGACGACAACACTGACTATGCCAGATACGTGAACGCCATTGTCACCGCTCTGACCCAGCAGTTCCCAGCCCGCATGGACATGAACGCTTTTGATGTCACTAAGACGTGGAGAAGATGAATCAGTCATGTCTTTTGCCGCTAGAGCACGCCAACATTGCATTCAACACAGCGGCCAGGCTGCCACTGCCTGGACAGCTGAACACACCAGTACATTTGAAGAACTGTTCAAAATGATGTTAAAAAAACGGCCTTGGAAAAGACATTGTTAAAATTATGACAGACAAAATGGTGGGCTCATGGGACACAAACCGTGTCCAAGAAATTCTCCGCTACGCCCAGGACGCAGAAACCAGATGTGCCAATAAAAAAGAAAAAGTGGATGCAAAATTGGTCTCCACTTTTGCAAAAATGACCTTTGCCCAACCATCACATTTCAACAGAGGCAGAGGGCGACTGAGAGGAAGAGGTCGTGGACGTCCAGACAGAGACGAGGTTGAGCGACGCAGAAAGTCTCAACTGTGTTTCATTTGCGCTGAACCAGGCCACTGGGCTGACAACTGTCCCAAGAAAAGAAGAGACCGAGCTGACCAACGCTCTGACACTGCTCTGAGTGACCCCAACTGACTGGCTGGTGATGATGAGGAACCGAGGGACTTCGCCTCGCAAAATGAGATGAGTATAACACACGAAAAGGACACCACACCTGTCACTGATGATGCACACAACACCGCACTGCTCACAAGCAATGAAGACGCGCTTGCAACTGATCCACTGCTTGCTTTAGTGACAGAAACCATTAAGAAACTTGAAATGAAAAAAAGCTGAAATGTTTAAAGGTACCTATGCTAAGTTAACAACATCGGTGTGTGAAAAATTACCGGTAATAAAATGTGACATCAATGGAAAAACTCTGTCATTTATGGTTGACTCTGGGGCCACAAAATCTCTGATCAGAAAAGACCAAATTCAAACTGCATTAAATGGCAAAACAACTCACTCCATAAGTGCGAGTGGACAGATTGTTAAAGAACCATTCACAAAACCTCTATCTGTAACCTGGCATTTACCTGATCTATCAGTGTCCACTACACACAGCTTTCTGTTGTCTGAGTTGTGTCCAGTGAATCTAATAGGTCGTGACCTAATGTGCGCACTAGGAATTACCTTGTCTGCAGAGAAAATGGTATCAAAATCAAACAAACCAAATCTGAATATTGCCTAATAAAATGTGAAGTGACCACTCCATTGTATGTGTATCAGTGGAAATTGGACCATCTGCTGACTCCAAATTTGTTACACAAAGCTAAACAATACATGAGCTCATCCTCTGAATTCATGAAGGCAAATGCACTACATGTTACAGCGCATGTCTCCATGGGTCCAGATGAACAGTATGAAGAAAGCTGGTACCGACAAACTACTGACCGACTCATTCTGAATGGACTGTACTTTAATCAAGATTTTTGCGCTTATAATGTTCCATTACCTCACAAACTGTCAAAGTTCTTCAAAATCCAAAACTCAGCCCCGCATGTCTCAATAGTTAAACCCCATAACAAACAATGGCGTGATGTTGGTCTTTTTATGGCAAAATGTTTAAAAGCTACAGACTGGAAACAAGACCCAGATAATCCAGACATTTACCACTCTCACGAGCTTGACACATGCTATGTGCCATTCACTGCAGGAGTCAATTGTAACCGCTCCTGCTACCTTCTTCCTCAAAATGACTCCACCCCATCTTCCTGTCGCACACTTGCAAACGTCGATGCTCAGCCTCTCACACCCAGTGATGTGTCTCCACTGTTAACACAGTTACCAGACTCATTGTGGGCCAAACACAAATATGATGTAGGTTTAATTAAAACTGTAAACCTCTTCAACTAACTCCAAAGTCCGAATACAGACCAAAAGCACGTCAATATCCTCTGAAGCCTGAAGCTGAAAAGGGGATAAAACCAGTCTTTGACTCTCTGCTGAAAGCAGGTGTAATTGTTGAGTGCTCTGACTCTCCCTGCCGTACTCCAATTTTCCCTGTAAAAAAGATCAGACCACAGGAAATGCCCACTGAGTGGCGTTTTGTCCAAGACCTGCGTGCTGTGAACGAAGCTATTCACTCTCCAGCACCAATCTGTCCCAATCCATACACCATCATGTCACAAATTCCAACAACTTCAAAATGGTTCTCTGTGGTTGACGTTTCAAATGCTTTTTTCTCTGTACCTGTCCATCCAGACTCCCAGTTTTGGTTTGCCTTTGAATTTGCAGGAAAACTCTATTCCTGGTCTCGAATGCCACAAGGCCTAAATTGCGCTCCTAGTGTTTACTGTCAGGCATTACGTGACAGTCTATCTCATTTGACACTTCAACACTCTGCCATTTTGCAGTACGTTGATGATATCATGCTCTGTTCAGACACGAAGGAGCAGTGTGAGACTGACACACTGCTTCTATTAAATCACCTAGCTGAGCAGGGCCACAAGGTTTCACTTTCTAAAATTCAGTTTGTAAAACAGAAAGTTCAGTTTCTTGGTCATGTCATCACTCACTCACAAAAAAGCATTACTACAGACAGGGTGACAGCCATTGCCAACTTCCCAAAACCTTTGACTAAGAAACAAATGCTGTCTTTCCTTGGCATGTGCTCTTACTGCAGAACTTTTATTCCAAATTACTCTACTGTAGAACGCCCACTACGTGATCTTACTCTGAAAAAAGACATGACACTTCACTCCAAACTCACATGGACAGATGAGGCTGACTCTGCATTTACTCATTTGAAACTGCTACTACAGACAGCCCCTGCATTGGCATTGCCAAACCCTGACAAGCCTTTTTTCCAATTTGTTGATGAACGTGATGGTTGTATGAATTCTGTTCTCGCCCAAAAACAGGGACAGCTGCTGAAGCCTGTGGGTTACTTCTCGACATACCTTGATCCTGTTGCTAGAGGCCACCCACCATGTCTCCGTGCTTTAGCAGCCTGTGAAGCAGCAATAATTGCCTCTCGTCCCTATGTAGGCTACAGTCATCTCACCCTTTTTGCTCCACATGCTGTCTCCAACATTCTGACTGAACAAAAGACAGCTCACTTGACCCCTGCTCGTCAGCTACGTTACAACACCACTCTTCTGAACCTACCGAATGTTGAGGTTAAACGTTGTAATACTCTCAACCCTGCTACACTCCTGCCTCTCTCAGAGGAGGGAGAACCTCACTGTTGTCTTTCTGAACTTGACCTTATCTGTCTGCCAAGACTTGATTTGACTGACACTCCTCTTTCTAATCCTGAACTCATTTTTATGTAGATGGTTCAGCTTCCAAGACCCAACCACCGGTACTGCACACGTTGGATATGCAGTTGTGGATGATCATGCAACAGTGACGTCATCTCCTCTCAGTCCTCGGTTATCAGCGCAAGCAGCAGAACTAATTGCCCTGACCAAAGCCTGTCAATTGGCATCTGGTAAAACAGTTAACATTTACACAGACAGTCAATATGCATTTGGTGTTCTACACAACCACGCAGCACTTTGGCGCCACAGAAAATTCCTCAAATCTGATGGCAAACCCATTTCACACAAAGATTTGATTTCTGCTCTTTTAGATGCAGTGCTACTCCCATCCGCCGTGGCAGTATGTAAGTGTTCTGCACATACCTCTGCCAAAGACACAGTCTCTCTAGGTAATGCACGAGCAGACGCAGCTGCAAAAGCAGCGTCACTCACACCCTACGTTGTTACATTACTCTCCCAGATAACGGATCAAACTTGCACTCACTCTGACATTGTTTCACTTTCTGATTTGGCTCGCATCTCCACTCCAGCAGACAAAGCTGCTTGGAAAAAGAAAAACTGTACAAACACAAATGGTGTATGGATGGGCCCTAATGGCAATCCATGTCTTCCTCAAGCCCTCTTCCTGCCTTTTGCAAAATTGTTACATGGCGTTGACCATGTATCAAAGGAGGGAATGAGAAAAGACCTTCAAAGACATTGGTTTACTATGGGGTTTAACAAATTTGCTGAAGATTTTTGCTCGAAATGCTTCATCTGCTTAACCAGCAATTCTAAAGGTAACTCCTACAACAAAACAGATGTTGGAGGTCACAAACCCACCTCCAGGCCTTTTGGCCACATTCAAATGGACTTCATTGAGTTAACACCCTGCGAAGGTAAGAAATACTGTCTTGTAATAGTTGACATGTTTTCAAAGTGGGTAGAAGCATTCCCAACAAAACACTGCACTGCTGACGCAGTAGCAAAAATCCTCTTAAGCGAAATAATTCCTCGCTGGGGACTTCCGAATCTAATTACGAGTGATAATGGTACTCATTTTGTAAATGACATTTTGAAAACACTGAGTGAACACCTTAAATTTGACCTGAAAACTCATTGCTCCTACCATCCAGCTTCTGGAGGAGCTGTAGAAAGAGAAAATGGCACTCTGAAACGCAAATTGGCAAAAATATCTGAAACAACAGGTAAAACCTGGGTAAAATGTCTGCCTATTGCTTTGATGTACCTGAGGATGAGAGTGCGCAAATAACCTTTCTCCCTTTGAGATAGTGTTTGGATTACCTCCTGGAATTGGGTTTGGACCCCCATCTAAACCTGCAGCACTGGCCGATAGTACTCTGCCAGACCCAATGATTTCTTATTGTATTTCACTCTCTAATGTTCTCTCTGATATTAGATCTCAGGTGCTTGATTCCCTGCCCAAACCGGCCACCCACCAGTTCCACAAACTCCAGCCTGGCGACTACATCCTGGTGAGAAACCTGAGGAAGCGCAGCTGGAGAGACAAACCCTGGTGTGGACCCTATCAGATCCTGCTCACGACCCACACGTCTGTGAAGGTCGCAGAAAGAGCCCCCTGGATCCATGCACAACACTGCAAGAAGATTCCTCCACCTGACCAGCTCGTCAACTGCTCCCCACTGTCAAAGAGGGGACCCAGTGAATGATCACAAAGTAAGAGGCTTGTCCCGAGAACAAGCTCCTACGTGGGACATCTGAGGTGAGACCTTAGCTCTACCTCCACCGTTGACTACGTGGGAGATATGAGGTGAGACCTTAGCTCTACCTCCACCGTTGACTACGTGGGAAGACTGGGGTGAGATTTTCGCTCACCTCCTCCGCTGAAACTGCTCTGGTAAACGCAGTTCAACGTTGAGACCAGTGCCGAGAGCTGGTCCCACCTACAATCAAGTTTATGAAAGACTCTGTACCACCTGAAGAAATAGAGCTGACCGTTTTCAGCAAATTCAACAGCGTAACTATAACATGTGACACACTCATCTGTCCCACAGTTCTTCACATCACTGATGACCAGTTTTATACTGACAAATATATATGTATATATTTTTTTTTGGGTTCTTTATTGCATTTAAAATTGCTCTGATTAATTTTTGAAGATTTATTAAACAATCATTACATACTCATGCATGTTAATGTTATGATAACTGCTTAATTTTATTTTATTTGTTTCTATCATTTTATTATTGCTATTATTGAACAGATCTTTGAACATTAAAAATGGGCGGTGTTTGGAAAACATGGTTAACTAAACTCGCAGGCATACTTTTAGTGGCTATTATCCTTCTTTTCCTTGTCTCCTGCTGCATTATCCCGCTCATCCGAAGATTAGTGACTTCTCTTTTTAACCTGCAACTAGCTAAACTCTATGTTGAATTGCCTCAACATGACAAAGACCACAACCCAGACACCTCTGCTCTTGATTGTGATTCTGTTAATTCTGTTTTATTTGCTCATCTATTTGAAGAAGACTAAGTATGACTAAGTATGTTCCTATGTCTGTGTAATGCACATGTAATTTTCTTTTGAAGTAGTAATTATGAAATATAGTCACCAAAGCAATCACAGCTAATCAACTTTTGAACCTGATCATTTTAATTTTTGTTATTTTAGACACACTAAGGCTAAAATTGTGTACTTACATGTGGTGTTTTTAAATTTTTCACTAATGCTTTCTTTGAGGTAAAGTCTTAATTGACTTGAAGGTTTTTAAGTTTTACAAACTGATTTGTTTTGTGAATATTTTTCATCTAATGCTTATGTTTAACCCTAGTGAGTTACGCCGCCTGTGAGGGAGGGGCTGTGGTGTTCTTTTCCCAGCGTTAGGTCAGCTACTGATGGTATGAAATGTTTCTACTTGATTTAGTCAGCCCTCGGCTGGGTTTTTCGGCACCACAACTGTAGTACAACTCACAAAGTTAAGGTTAATTTGATTTATGTTTTGTATCCTAATTGACTTTTGATTGATTTTGGTTGATCAATTGTGTTTGATCAAAAGGAGGGAATTGTAATGGGAAAATGATATTTTCCTCTTTCACATGCTCTGTGCTGTCCTTGACCGCAGCAGAATGATATGTGCACCACCTGTGCTACTGTTTTCAAACTGATACAATTGTCTTATACAGAGACAACTCTGTTTTCTGGGAAAACCAGTAAAATGCTGATTCATGTTAGACGGCTCACTCTCTCAGAGCCAGTGTTTCATTTTTCTTATCTGCTGTGATTTCAGTATAAATTCTAAGCCCGCCTAGTTAACATTGGGACTGTTCATGCAACTCTGTACACAGACAGATTTGTATTTTCCATTCCTTCTTTTGCAAAAGATGTCTCTGAATTCTTTTTTCCTTTTTCCTTAAATAAATCACCAAAAGACATCTGTTGTTTTCTCTCAAACTTATTCCACAATAATATATATATTTTTTTAACCACAGTGACAAAAAGACAAATCTGAAATGCAATAAGGAAAAACAACATTGAAAAGGCCTATATTCATTACCTGGGTGAGCCCCAATTTATCACAATCTCTTGGTTCAAAAATATCGGTGACAAAAAGGTAAACAAATGCAAAGAAATTAATGTAGGATCACCTAAAACAAAACATTACATAAAAAACAACCAAAAAAAGAGCTTCTACATTCATATTACAGACAAGCCCCCTGTGTTATTGAAAAAAGGTTTGTAAAAATAAGTAGTAACTAAGCTAGCTAAAAAGTAAATATGTCAAACAGAGGAAATAAATGAAGGAAAGGAAAATGACTTGAAAGCAATGCTGAAATTAGTTTTTTTTTCTTTGATGTAATAATTCTTTAAGATATTTAATTATTGACTCAACTTTTGGTCAACTATTCTTCAGGGCTCTTATGCAGCAAGATTCTAAAGGTTTTCTGAAAGTGCTTTTGTCTATGGCTAACATTTTTAGCTTGCTAAAAAAAGAGGTCTGAGCTAGGAGTGTGTTAAAGCGTTTTGAGTGTTGGCTATAATTGTGTCATTAGTTATACTGTTTATGAATAAAATATGTGTAATCAAATCTGGCCTTCATTAATTCAGTTTATGAGAGATTTTATATTTGTCTCAATTGATTTTTTCCTTTATCAAGTGAATAGTAGCTTTTAAGGTTCTATAATTAAAGAGGTTTTAAATAGCACTTATTTCTACTCCTAAATTTAAGAAGTAACACTTTTAAAGAACCCTGTCAGATTCCGCTGCCTCCTAACCTTGTGACTTACCGTCCTGCAGAGTGGTAACGGCCTCTGTCTCTTTGCTGAGGACGCTGTCTCCGATGTCGTTGGTGGACAGCATACGCATCTTGTACGAAGTGAAGGGTTTGAGCCTGGGAACAAACGAAAAGTAATTTAGACACTATCAGCAAACTCTGCATGTCTCTGGGTCTGAATATTCAGCACGTCTTTGGTTTGAAGACCTCTTGTAAATGTCTGACTGATCAAGACTAAGACTGATTTGAAAAGAGAAATGTGTCTTTCATTGCCTGAAAATCTAATATTTTGTTTTGTCAAACGTCTGTATAAGTCACTGTTCTTAACAGCGTCTTGGCTTTGATTTCATTTTCAAGTTGTAATATGTAGATTTCTATGTTCAGTGTTTGTTGTACCAAAAGTATATTGTGGTTGGTCTGTTTTGAGAACAAGAACCAATGAGACGGAGCACTACACAGGCTCCATATGTAACATCAGGAAAATGAATGTGGGAAAAAGACAGCAGTATCAACATTTTAGTCTATGACCCACACAAACTCATGTAACCATTACAGACCTTTATTTAAGACTTTTATATAATAGGTTCATAGCTACAAACATATCCTATTTTTATGTGTGTTTAATAAATAATAAAGAGTTAAATTACCTTTTCTACAATTATACTTCTTCTTCACGGTGAACTGTGTGCAAACAGAAGAAGCACCTTTACACTCCCCCACAGCCAGGTTTTGCTCTTTCAGTGGCCTTTGTAGAGAGCAGACCCTGTCTTGAATAGTAATTGTATCACATCCTTCCTAATTTGGTCTGGTGCCCAACTTTTATTACTGATATACCGGCACAACAGCCTATCTGCATGTCTCCTCTGTGCAAGGTGAATGTATTAATAAGCGCAGAATAACAATTTAAATCCATCACTTGGAATACACTTGACTCTAGAGCCACTCACAATCAGGAGCTGAGCCGCTCCTTCACACAGCCGGACACTGATTGCACTGTAAAAAAGACTGTTGAGGCAAAACGATGATTTGACTTTGTTTTTTAATTGATCAAATCAATTATTACTGAAACTTAATGGGACCCTCTCGAGGCTCTTTCAAGATTTGATTTTAATACAGATAGGAAGGTTTTATACCAAGTGTGCCAGTTTCATTCAGAACTGTAAATCATTCTTTATTTGGAATGGATGGAGAAAAGTGTCAGCTGTGTTGTGTGATAAAAGAATACCAGGGAGAATTAAAGGAAAGATGTACAGGACAGTAGTGAGTTTTGTGGTTTAGAGACAGTTGCACTGAGGAAAAGACAGGAGGAAGAGTTAGAGGAAGCAGAGTTGAAGATGTTGAGGTTCTGTGAAAGACAAGGATGGATAGGCTCAGGAATGAGTCCTTCAGAGGGACAGCTCAGGTCAGTGGTTTTAAAGGAGGAATTGTGAAACTTTTATCCAGCAGAGGGCGCAGATCCTTCTACAGACTCGTGCTGTTACCACAGCGGATTGAATGAATATCAATGCATCGTGTCACTTATCTCATGTTGTCGACCCAATGTGCTCTAACAGGATAGGCAGGGAATATACGGCACACCAAATCTACAAGTTTCCACTTCCTACTCCTTATGAGCACACTGTGACTGATTAACACGTTGTTGTTAACTACTTGTTAAGTATTTATGTTTGGTCAAATAAATGACGATGCTGATTTATTATGTTATTATGATATTATGATTATGTTAGCCTTGTGCATTGTTTAACACATATGAAAGCATGTGACTGACAGCCAATCATTGCTTTAGGAGGGAATCCAATCATTCAGATGGGGGCAAAAAACAAAAAAAATTCTAAAACCAAAATGTATCATGACCCCCAAAAATGGCCAAAACATGTAGGAGGTGCTGTTACTGTGTCAGTCATAATGAGATCTATGAGTGTCTCGGACTTAGCCACATCCTGAAAACTTGAAAAGTTTTGTTTCTGAAGATGTCAAAGTGGAAAACAACAAGAGTCTGCTGGCATGTACTAGGAGAGCAAGCTAGCAGAGATCTAAGCTAATTCTTCAGTGTCAGTGATAAAATGAGAAGAATGACATGAAAACAACAACAGCATCATGGCAGCCAGATTCTCCCCGAGGCTGGATAAACCAGCCACGAGCAGACACACTGAGAGGAAACTCTTCAGCATCTCAAACAGGGCTCTGATAGCTGCAGAATGCGTGAGTTATCAGTCACACAACACACAATAAAACTGTGAGCCCAGTGCTGCCACTCAGCCACTGAGAGAAACTGGAGGAGCCTTCCCACCTGACCACTGTCATTACGGCACCTGCTGACAAGAGGTGTTGAGAGGAAAGATACCTTGCACTTTCTATGACAGAGTATGGAATGAGTAAAAAATATCAAATGTGACAATAAAGGGGCTATGCAAGTTTTGACTTTAAAATATTCTCAAATATCCCCAATTTATCATTTCTTATGATTCTGTTACAGTGGTGATTGGGCTGCCTTCATGAGAACTGTTTTTCATTTGCTTTGATTGATTTTTCTTGTGGACTTTACTAGAAGCACTCAACTTCCTAAAGCTGTTTTTTGGATCTTTTTGGATTTGTAGGCTTGTGGTGCATCATTCGTTTACACCATATTTGAAACTAATCAGCTACCAATGTGGACCAAACAGAGACATAAATGTAAGACTATAATAATATTTAGATAATTTTTGTACTTGAAGAGGAGTCATGAGTATAACAACGCTTTAATAAACTAGCTCCTTTATATAGGCTTCTCTTCTAGTGATGCAAATGTGATCATTCCTGCTCATTACTCCCTCTGATGGATTGGAGCTACTTTCAGAACAACACAATATATAGCCTCTTTAATTAAGTAAATCCAATTTATGAAGCACTATTTACATCTATCTAATTAAACACAATCTCGTAAATATAATACTGTTACACTGCAACAGTTCTGTATTCATACAGATGCTGCTACGGTACAGGAAATAAAATGGTTAACAGTGTTTTGTAGACAAACAAAGATGAATAGGATTTTAATAGAAGACAGCAGGGCTTCTGCTGGGTTTGTGTGATGAGGTGACTCCATGTTTCAGCAGTGATTATGAATATTTTGCTGTCTCTGGGGAGTTATGCCTTATGTATCACCCATTGTTTTTGTTCTTCACAATCTAAATAAATACGACTTTTCATGTAAACCATTTTGTTTATCTTAAGTCTTTGTTGCTTTCTCCTTATGACCACTGCATTCCCCAAGGACGCATTCAAAAGCTTTTATAGGCCACTTTAATTCCAGTGCTGTTACCGTTACTGTCACATAAAATGGTTATTAAGAGACTCCGATGGATGTGGTTTTATTTGTATGAATGTAGCTTAGCTTGTGTGTACCTTTCAATGGGCCAGACGGTCACATTGTGCGGGACGTCTGCGCTGTGTGTGGTCCAGGCTCCGTCGGGCAGCTCTTTTATCTGGACGGTAAAGTATCTCAAAGGGGACGACCGGAGCCTCCAGTGACCCAGTGGAGGTGCACACGTCGGGCCTCCACTCCGTCCTGAGGAACTGACAGTTTCCTGGGCGGCTGTGGGCGCTCTGTGATTTGACAGAGAAAAAAACAGTCAGCGTAATGTTTTGATTGCACTCATTCACAGTATAATGGATATTTGGTGGAAAAAACAAAGGAATGCAAATGGAGTTAAGTTTAAAAGCATATAAACTATTGTATGGCTTTATTTTTCTTGAAAAAAAACACATTTAGAAAAAGTTCAACAGTGCATGTTTCAGCTGTCTGTATTAATTCTATATTTATAATAACATGTCTCTGTAGGCCCTACGCCAGTCTGATTATTGTATTTCTCCAGTTCAACTGTAAAATGAGTCTCTGCAGAGACACATTCAGCACAGTAAAAGCTGTCTACACGAGGCACGACCTTCTTTGTCATGTCAACAGTGAACACAGCGTCAGGGAAAGCCTCACAATGCTAAGTGAGGGCTTTCATTTCTGTTGTATAGTTTATTAAAAAATCAACTGTTAAACCCCAAATCCATGGTACAACTGTCTCTCTAGTGTTTTCTCTCTGATGACCCCCTCTGATGTAAAATGCTTCATTATAGATTACACATTATTATGTTTTTACATCGTTACTTGAGCGATGTTTTGGGTAATAAAACACATTTAGCACATTTGAATCTTATATTAGGATTGTCCACATTTCATTCAATCACTCAGTAAAAAGTTTAGTACCAGATGTAAAGGGGGTCTTACAAAATATACCATTTCTAGGTCCTAAGACACCTCCAGTGCTTTTTGCCAAACTCTACATAACAACTTGGAACAAAAGCCAGCAAACTTTACATAACAAATCAGAATTCTCATCTTCCCCCACACATTTATTTTCTGACATCTTTATTCGTCACCTATTAATAATTTGTCACTGGCCCAAATAGAGTCTATCGTTTACCATATGCTCCCAATGTCTCATCACACGAGGCAGGTTTTATCTGATCACAACTGAATCTGCGTGATTGTATGAATACATAAACACATTCAAATCAAACACGACACCTTACTATCGCGGCATCAAAGAAACCATTTTTTAACAGCTGATACTCGTCTTTGTTATTCTGTTAGAAGATGAAAGACAGCACCAGGGAGTTGATCGTCTGAAGCTGACAGTAGCTCGGTGATTAGTACGCGCACACACAAACAGCAGGGGCATAACTGTTTAATTTGAGGGGCACGGGGGTTATTGATTACGCCTCGGAAAATAAAAGCGCTATCGATTGGCGCTGAAGTTTAATTAATCTGCAGCGTGCTCTTTGGCTCTCACACACACACCTACGCACAAGCATTCATTCAGCCTGATCACCAGTCGTTTAAGTCAAATGGGTTGCACTGCTTTATTCTCTCTTAGCCCTATTCTTCATCTGCTTTAAGACTTTGAGTAGTGCTTTGTTTTGCTGATACCATCTGTCCTTGTTCTGGTCTTGGTCATTCCTGCAGTGAAAGATCATGTTCTGGTAATTAAAAACTCATAATCGTCATAACAAGTGGTGGCCTTTAAGCACGTACGCAGCTGTTGATTGTACAAAGAGGCAGGGAAGTGGAGCTGTAGAGAACAACTGCAGCAAAAAAAACACAATATGAATTGCTTAGTCGGAATACGCTCAAAGTCTGATCATGCTGTTTAAACTGACTGTAATTGAGTCCATAGTGCTACGATCAGAAAAAGATTACTCCTTACTACGTGGAAGTAAAAAAATTGTTTTTTTTACTAGGTATTCTTTTTTAAATAGCAGCCTCTAAATGATATCACGACATATCTTCATAGTACTTGCGAGACAGATGACAAACAAATGCATTACACATATACTGAGCTCTGTATTCGAGTATTTCCATTTTACCAACAGCATTAGAGCACCTTATACAGTGGTGCTATCGCACTGTGAAAAAAAAAAAGGAAATACAACTTTAAGTTTGCAACGTTTTGTAGAGTTTAGAGTCTGCTGACACAACCTGCTACTGACAGCCTCTTTGGTCTTCAATGATGAAGGTTGGAAGTAAAGAAAAGCCTTTAAATATATTTCTGGTAGCTCAACTGGTGAGCGCACACTATATACTTGTGGTGGTAGCCTGCACAGCCTGACATGAGCGCTTTGTATATTCTATATACAGGAACTCTTTTGGAAAATCTTTGTAAACAAGTCAGTTCTTCAGATATGTTCCATAATTGCGTACCCAAGTCCCTTGTTTAAAACAGTCAAGATGGCGCGCAGGACTGCCGAGAAGTTTTTACATCATAAACAAAAGAAGTCATTTACAGCTGTCTACCGCACGCCATGATTTTTTTTTTTTTGAGAATATGACTGATTGAGAGAAGCAGAAGAAATAAATGCTCTCAGGGCTGTTGCAGGGAAAAGAGGCTGTGGGGGATTAGACTGCGCTCCAAGCCAACGCTGTCCATTACTTTATCAGTTATAAGCCTGTTAGAGACAAACATCAGCATCAACAAATCTTCTCCAGGGAGAAACGCTCTTCTCTTTAATGTACTCATGCATTTGCAAATTCACACAAAGCCAATTTTCTTTTTTTGAGGCATTAAAAGTCTCGCTTTGTCGTCATCACACAGAGATCTCTGTTAGTCTGTTCTGTCTAAAAGTGAGAATTGGCTATTATGTTGCTCAGGTTTGGTGAATTCTATTCTAAAGGAACCCTGAAAATGATGCAGCCAATGCTCTGGTATCTGATCCAATAAGAATGCGTGACACAAACTGATAGCTCTGAATAGACTACCTGATCAGGATTCTGTAGGGTTACAGAACGATTCCACACAGCGGACATCTGTGATTGGACAGGAAATTAGATTTAAAACCCTACATTTCACAGCTTTTTCTAATGAGCACAAAAGAGATCACCTTGAGTAAATCAGTTGGCCATTTCTGCTCTATAATGTGGTTTGTATTTTTAGACTGGTTTAGAGTGGTACTCATCACTCTAACGAGAACCCCATAATAGTTAATACTGTACAACATTGATAAATGCAGGGAAATCGATAGCTAGAATCGATAGATTCATCAGCGGTATCTTATAGAGTCGATAGGTCTGTAGTATGCTACAAACTGGATGCCGTTAGCAAATGCTACAAAACTGGCTTTGATAATAAGTATTTGTGCTCTGAAGACATTGTTTGCGGGGGTTTATCCATGTGATCTATGACTGTTTACTAAGCAACATTATTTACGAATAACAGCAGCTATTTACGTTATTTTACACGAGTCACTGATGTGCGTCATGTCTGAACAATGAACAAAATAAATGCACCTTAAATAGAATATAAATGGAGGAGGCAGAGATTCAGGTGGAGACACTGTCAGACTGTCACTGTCATATATTTATAAAAAGTCACACTGTTCACAGGGACTTTTGATCAGGGTCATTAGGACATTTCTATTGTCATTATGATTTAAAAAGAGTAAACACAATTGTTTTACAATAAATGGCTTCACCCAACCACTAACTATAAGTAAGTGGTTGTTTTTGTGTTATCATTCATATTCTCTGAAAAATGGCCAAGAAAATAATCACAAATTCTGCCAGGGTGTGAAAACATATGAGTACAACTGTATAATCAAATTATGTTTTAAATATACTGTATGTCAATTTTTGTATTTAGACTAGTAAAATTAACTAGCAATAAATGTATTATTAATTAATTATTAATGTATCTATATGATTATTGTTTTATATATCAATCTCAAATAGCTCCCCCAAATATAAATTGTTAGTATCTTAACTGTAAATGGCTGAATGGCATATTAGGAATGAATGTGTGGTGGGCGTAAATAAGTTTTGCTAAAACCATAAATTTGAAACTTAATGTAGATTTTGTTACAGTATTACTTAGGGTTGTTAATGAGACTGACAACTGCCTTGTAAATTTATTTATTTTATTGGGGGAAAAAATTTATTTTTAAAGCTCAAAATAGATTTTTTTGAATATTGGTTTCTTTATGCATCATCATTTCATCCTTGAAGGAAATATGGTCATACCCTTTCCAAAATCAACAGGGTATGTAAATGTTTGATCAGAGTCATTTGGGTAGTTTATATTACAATTTTTTTTTATTACATTTACATTTATTCATTTAGCAGACACTTTTATCCAATGTGACTTACATTAAACTTCCATTCACCAGTGTTACAGCTGGAACACCACTGGAGACAAGGGGTGTTAAGTGCCTTGCCCAAGGACACAATGACAGTATGAACTACCTCAAATTTCTCTACAGCTGTGACATTTATGTGTGGTGTTGGTCAGAGGGCTCTCTAAAAACAAAACTTTGTGCTATCCATTTCTGAAACCTCAACACTTCATGTATCTAACATGACACTTTAAGTTTTAGCAGGACTTGACTTCAGAGTCCTAGTCCGAGAGCTCGTCTAAATTGCACTGCTCTGCTGGACACTGAGTACATGCAGCTGTCTGACAGAGAAAATTGGACGGAGATCAGGGATGACATATATTAAAGGCTGCAAGCTTCATACAGAGCGGAGTTATTCATGCGTTGGTCCGCAGAGACGTCAGAGCCACCAGAGTGGAAGTGGGAGTGATATTTCACTTTGGTGGGGCATCTGTTTCTCACCTCACATCATCACCAACGCTCAGCTGGAGGCACACCTAAAGGAAATTGATGATGGCTCAAAAGGGAACCGACGGGGTGAGACAAAGTTTAAAAGTGCTGTGTGGAACATTCTGTAGAAGAAACGTACAAGTATGAATCATAATTATATTTGAGTACAGACAAAAAGAGCCAAACACTGCAGTACACGGCCCTATCTTTAAGAAAACTAAGCAGCTGCCAAAAGCACCTGCTTAGTAGAAGAAGTAGAACGGAGTGAACTAATAGAAAACAGTCTTAGAAGCTCAAATATTTTTATTAATAAAATATATATATTTATTTATTTTTATTAAATGTTGAGTTTATAGAACTTGGAGGTAACATATTTTGAAAAGTAACATTATCAAAAAGATACATGGCCATCAAATCAACAAAGCAGCAACATTTTTATTTATTTAGATTTGATCAGAGATGTCACTAAATACTATTTTAAATCTATACTTTTTGTATTTGGATATTGGGCTGAACCATCAGTTTGCTTGTTGTGTCTCACATTCAACAACTCACATTTTTTTTAAATAAATCAACATCTATTTTAATTTTTTGTTTATTCTTTTGCATGTTAAAATTTGCTTTAGGGTTTTTGTGATTTATTTTAAGTTTCACTATACACTTTTGTGCTTTCCGTGATTTCTTGCTGTAACTAGCACCTCATATCCATCATAGAACTTTGCATTTTCAACAGAGTTTATTATTATTATTATTATTATTTTTATACAATTATATATGTCTATGGAAAAAGTGGCCATGCCAACCATTCACTCACACATTTATTCACTAGGGACTATTTAGATTTGCCAGTTGACTCATACATGCATGTCTTTAGACGGTGGGAGGAAGCTGGAGTACCAGGAGAAGACCTTCAATAACACACTGAGGACATACAGACTCCTCACAGAACGACCAGAGATGACCAAGAATGTTCGAGTCTGACGGGGTTTGAACTCACTCACTCACTCACTGTGCGGCTGTATTGTTTACCTTTAGCAGAGTAGGCAAAAAAGCTAAGAAGCTATAGCCTTCACATATTTCTGCACAATCTGTATGTGTGTGTAACTTTACGATATATGTATTTGTATAATTTCTATGTGTTGTGTATTTTATCTTAATGTAGACTTTGTCCAGTAAAACATTCCTAAGCCTACAGTGAGTTGTAGCCTGTGGTTGAGGGGTGTCAAACTCATTTTAGTTCATGGGCCACATACTGCTCAATCTGATCTGGTGTGGGTCAAACCAGTAAAATAATAGCATAGCAACCTATAAATAACAGTAACTTTTTTTCCCTTTGTTTTAGTGCAAAGAAGTACAATTACATATTCATATCAGTGCTCTCATTAATCATAACTGAAAAAGGCTAATGTTGACACAAGCCACCAGCTGTATGTGCCCTGTATGGCCCACAGGCTGCATCTTTACTAAATACTGAGCCACTCACTAATGTTCTCTATCCACTCACTGAAAGCTTACACCTGTAGTCAGTCGATTGTGTTCAATGCTCTTTTCCCATTGAAAGTGTATTTTGGCTTGATGAACCTCTGTTGCTAAAATGCACACACATGAAGTGTCTATAGTCCAAACACACTCTCAACTGTAACAAACTGCATTTAATGTTTATCAAGCCAGAGATAGAAGGAATAGTACTACAATATGACTTACAATATTCAGTTTGACCTATAACGACTGCATTTAGAACAGGCTAACGACATTACAACAGTTTAAAGCAACAGGAGTGAGGACTACTCTGGACAAGCTGACATAAAAGCACAGACACCTTTGATAAAGTGGAGGATAAAGGTGGGCTTTTTATTTGTTTTGAAACCAAAGGAAGTACTGCTGCTCTTCTAAGTTGACCTCTTTAAAAGTCAAGTCACTGTGCAAATAAAAGGTCTGCTCTATACTTTCCAGCCGCTGACTCGTGTCAGCGCTTACACTTCAGCTCTTACAGCTTTTCAGAAATGAAACTGTCTCGGAATATCGCTGTGCACAATTTTTCTGTAGCTCCAGTCTTTGAATGTGGATCTTTTCGATTGACGCTAGAAGAATAAAGGACCATGATCTCAGGGCTAACAAGGGAGTACATGTGGACATGAGGGCTGGCCCAATAAAAATAATCAATATATAACACCAGTAATTTCAAATAGCAAATAGAAAAGCATAGGCCATTTTGAGAAGAATGTTTCATTCTGTTGCTATCACTAGCTACTGGAGCCAGTTGAGTTAACTAGCTAAACTCTAGCTAAAAGGGCTAGCTAAACACATTAAAAAACATAAAAGTAAAGCAGCAGTAGCAAAACAGTAAAAACAACTGAAAGTGTTTTTTATCTGTACTCCTTGTCTTTTAATTTTTCTTATGTTTCTTATTCTAAATCTTGTCTATGAATTTTAAATTAGATTTTCCCCCCTTTAAAGCACTTTGAATGACCAAATGTATGAGTTGTGCTAAATAAATAAATTACAATCTATTGTCCAACCATTGTTACGTATATATTGTCTTGTTTTTTTAGACTCCTAAACTAAAAAGAAAATGATTTATTTGGACATATAAATCAATATATACTTTTCATTCCAACAGAGGCAGCACTTCTTAAACATTTATATGTACAAATGATAATATACAGTATTTCTGGGGCATTAGCGTCTATTCATAATCTGTCAAATGTATAGTTATATTGAAACTCATTCAAATGCTAGAACCAAATAAACTTGACTTGCCCAGTAGAGGCTAGCAATAAAATGATTGGCTGGTAGCAATTTCTCTAATAGCCTCTGGTTATTTTACAGGCTAGCTGACCGTATTTTCTCTTAAAGAGGAGCAGTTGCCTTGACAACCTACTCCCGCTAAATATTCCCCAGCACACTTCCAAAAACCTATTGATTTTAGTTGCCATAGTTGCTTTTTCAAAATGTCACTTCCATTTTCAACCAGTTTGAGAAGGTTGGCTAATGTGCATATATGGGTTTGTCGTTTTAGGAAACGTTATCTGACTGCTCTTTCCTGACAAACTCATTAACTTGTAAAAAGCGGCTGAGGAATTGAACTCATTATTATTAACAGACATTGTCTCACCTTATCTAGTTGTTTACCATTTTCCATCACCACAGCCATGTCCTGAGACTCATCCTCCCTGTCTCTGTTTGCTGCCCCTTCATCCTCAAGCCAAAGAAGTGGGTGACTCTTCAATAAACATGGTCAGAGCCACTTTTGTTAGTAATTGCTCACACTGAGATAACAACAAGTTCTTTGTAAAATTGCTTAATGCTGTCTAGATAGTTTGGCCATCCCTCACTGTTCTCTACGGTCAGTCAGAATCACAGCCCCAGGAAATAGTTACAGAAATGCACCAAAATAAGAGAGTTCCCGAATCCTTTTCCGGCGAGATCCAGCTCATAATAACCCAAGACTTGGACCCAATGCTAAGACATGTTCTCTTATCAATGCTCCACAATTGTCTCCCTACATTATACCACTCCAAAAGTTTTCTTTCTATTTTGGTTCCATAAAGATGACCTTGTTTCATGCAGCGTTCACATTTCCATCAAACTGAACCAAAGCTCATGTCAAAAGGCCTTCACTCAAAATGCATAAATTTGTGCACAGACACCTGTGCCACAAACATTCTCTGTTTTTGTGACCTTCTCGCTGTAAGGCAGGATTCCTAACCGCTCTGCTACCCCAAAATGTGTATAAACTTTTCTCTAATGTGAAACCAAAAAGTTTACTTGATTTGTTGAGTTTTCTTTTAATTGTCATGTCTGTAGAAAAGCTATTGTTCGCTGCTAGTTTCCCCTGCGTCCATCTTCGAGCGTTGTCACCTGTCGGGGTTTAATGGAACACTTGAGCAGAACAGCTAATATTGTGCATAATAATACCAGTAATTTTCCAACTCTTACAAGTCAAAATGTATGCTGTGAAAAGAGGCTATTAGAGGCTTATTAACCACATGCTGAGTGGTGTCAACTCCATCACAATGTTCACCTATTGTCCTTTTGAAACAGCAGCATTACGCAAGTACAGTGGCAATCATATTGAAAGTGTACAGTCAACTTTTTCAATATTCCTGTCTAGGTATATTTTCAATATACAGTATTAGCAACATGTCCTTTATTGTTGCCCACAGAAAAATATGCACACAATATCATCAAAACTGTTTTACCAGGACCAAACAGTGGCAGATCTCAAAACCCATGTGACAGGTCAAGTGACCAATTTATTAGTGGTTGCACAGACTCTGGTATGCTCATATGAGGCTTTAAATTTACAAGTCCTGCAATGCAGTAAAAAGCCAACTCTACCACAGCATGCATTCTGAGGCCACTGAGGACAATCAAAAGGCCATCCAGAGCCACATAAACATTCTCCTTTGAGATGATTGAAAAGTGCCTGTAGCAACAGGTGCCCCACTATAAAGAGCCTAATAATACAACAGACAGCTGGCATGGAACCAAAAGAAACAGCAAAAAGAGAAACTTCAAACACAGAGCTGAAAATGACAAATAAAAAACACAATAATGTAATATGTTGGTTTCTGAAAATTGGACCTAAACTCCATCCAAATCGTCGAGGCTGATTTAATAACACACTATAGGTTATAACATAAGCACAATTCTTTTTTTTAATGTAAAGAAAAGGCCACATATTTTTCATTATTTATTTAATTTAAATTGATTTAATATCTCTTTTATTATCCCCATGTGGACATTCACGTTGGCAGCCACATCAGGTAGGGTCCAGCATGTTTTATGTTGATGGGGAAAACCGGAGTCCTTGGAGGAAACCCACCAAAGAACATGGAGAACATGCAAACTCCACCCAACTATATAAAGTGTTAATAATAATGAACTCTATTCCTCAGCCGTCTTTACAAGTCAATAAGTTTGTTATCAATGCAGTCAGATAACGTTTCCTAACACGCCAAATCCAGATATGCACATTAGCACCCAACATTCTTGACAAGTATCTTTGTAAACAAGTATCTCTGTAAATTAAAGACGTGTCTCTGTAAACAAGTATCTCTGCAAACTAAACACAAACCTCTGTAAACATGTATCTCTATAAACATGTATCTCTGTAAACAAATATCTCTGTAAACAGGTATCTCTGTAAACAAGTATCTCTGTAAACAAGTATCTCTGTAAACAGGTATCTCTGTAAACAGGTATCTCTGTAAACAAGAATGTCTGTAAACATGTATCTCTGTAAACAGGTATCTCTGTAAACAAGTATCTCTGTAAACAGGTATCTCTGTAAACAAGTATGTCTGTAAACAAGTATCTCTGTAAACAAGTATCTCTGTAAACAGGTATCTCTGTAAACAAGTATGTCTGTAAACAAGTATCTCTGTAAACAAGTATCTCTGTAAACAGGTATCTCTATAAACAGGTATCTCTGTAAACCAAACTTGTATCTCTGTAAACAGGTATCTCTGTAAACAAGTATCTCTGTAAACAAGTATCTCTGTAAACAGGTATCTCTATAAACAGGTATCTTAAACACAAATCTCTGTAAACATGTATCTCTGTAAACAAGTATCTCTGTAAACAAGTATGTCTGTAAACAAGTATCTCTGTAAACATGTATCTCTGTAAAGACGTATGTCTGTACACAAGTATCTCTGTAAACAAGTATCTCTGTAAAGAAGTATGTCTGTACACAAGTATGTCTGTAAACAAGTATCTCTGTAAACAAGTATGTCTGTAAACAAGTATCTCTCTAAACAAGTATGTCTGTAAACAAGTATCTATCTAAACAAGTATCTCTGTAAACAAGTATGTCTGTAAACAAGTATGTCTGTAAACAAGTATCTCTGTAAACAAGTATGTCTGTAAACAAGTATCTCTGTAAACATGTATCTCTGTAAACAAGTATGTCTGTACACAAGTATGTCTGTTAACAAGTATGTCTGTAAACAAGTATCTCTGTAAACAAGTATGTCTGTAAACAAGTATCTCTGTAAACATGTATGTCTGTAAACAAGTATCTCTGTAAACCAAACCCGTATCTTTGTAAACAAATATTACTGTAAACATGTATCTCTTTATCATTATTATCTCATTATCTCTTCTCCAAGAGACTAAGTTGACCAAGTTCAACTCAGAATTGACAAAGTCTTTTGGAGAAGAGATACAAAATCTTCACCTTGAAAAGTGAAATAAAGTGAAATAAAATTAAATCAAACTCACATCAAACATTAAGTTCTCAAACCTTCTTCAGTTCATCACCGTGAGGGTCAACTTTGTGCCAAGTGTCCAGAATGTGCGTAGGCTAGGGCCAGAGTTTCCGTAGGGATACGCACAGTTTTACACTTAGTTAGACTTTCTTTTCTGTGGAAAAAGATGCTTGCATTTTTTTGCAAGCAAGCTTTAAAATTGAGGCCCCAGGTCTACAGCCTTTCACTAGCCTGGCCAGCCATACAGTTTCCAGTAAAATGACTCCAAAATCTAATCCAAAAACAATTTTTATAAAATTGGTGGGTTTCAAGCAATGCTTTGTTTCTCTGATGTCTGTTGTATGTCTATCAAATTGTGTCAAGAAGCAGTTTATTTTACGTTAGTTGCTACTGTCCAGTGGAGATCCAACTGGAATCTATTTTAAATAGAGCAGAAAAAGCACTAGGACGGTTAGCCAGGCTAGAGAGCATATGGGCATTGTTTTGGTTTTCTATGTAGTTATATAATGGAAAACCCAAAATCTGATCAGAGAAATGTTCCTGAAGATACCAAACTGAAATGCATCTAATTTCTGGGCACTTCACTTTTCTAACTTTATAGAGAAACAGATGTTTAGTGACAGCTTGGTTCTGCTTGATTTTATAGTTTTTTTAATTGGACTGTTGAACATCTTCATGGTTACACTCAAACAGAACAAACAGCAGATCACTAAGCTGCGTTAAACTGCAAACCAGTACCTCTGCGTTCAGTGGTCACCACCAGTGCCTCGTGCTCCTCGCCCCAGCCCACTGCGGTGG
The DNA here is from genome assembly GCA_024349245.1 of Neodontobutis hainanensis. Classification (NCBI taxonomy): domain Eukaryota; kingdom Metazoa; phylum Chordata; class Actinopteri; order Gobiiformes; family Odontobutidae; genus Neodontobutis; species Neodontobutis hainanensis. The sequence continues at coordinate 25,247 of JALDNG010001452.1, forward strand.
GCTGTCAGTCTGAAGGCATACGTCTGCTCTGGGGCCAGGCCTGTGACGGTAAACTGGCGTCCTGTAGAGCCCACCTCCACTGTGGTCCAACGTAGGGGGTCCCGGCTGTCCAGGCGGTAGGAGATCTGGTACCCTGCACAGGGACAGACGGACAGACAGACGGATAAGCAAATCTGGGACAAATCTCAAAACCGCCTTTCCAAACAAAGCATTTGTGATATGAAAACTAATACAGCAATGGTGCTATCAGCGGTTCTCACACAATCAGGCATGGATGAATAGACTTTCTGATGCCACTAAATTAAATACACAGCCGTTCTTTGCTAGAAAATACCCCCCAATTTACACATCACTTTTATACAAATCAGAAAAAGGGAGAGTAATTTGATTTCAAACTTTTTCAAAACACAGCATACTGCTTATCTTACCACCATTAGCTACATAATCATAGTACTGGCAAATATGAGTGCATTATATCTAACCTACATAGCGGTCTTCCTATAACTGTAAGGTTGGCGGATCAATCCCTGCTCTCTCCAGTTCATACTGTTGTTGTGTCCTTGGCCAAGACACTTCCCCCACCTTGCCTCCAGTGCCACAGCACTGGTGTATGACTGTGTGAGACTGTAGAGGTGAGTTTGGTGATGGTTGGAGAAGGTGTGAGCGCCGTGTGTGACAGCCCCCCTCTCTGTCTGCCCCAGGTGGGCAATGTGTGTGAAAGGGGTGAATGGAAGCATCATGTAAAGCGCTTTAGGTGCCCCAGAAGGGTACAAAAAAGCGCTATATACAGTAAATGCAAACCATTTACCATTTTACATTGCAGAAGGAAGAATGAGGAGCAGTATTATTTAACGTAACACCTGCTTCTAAATATGAACAGTGAACAAGTTCTTTAGCACAAAGTAAATCGGCAAATGCTAAAGTAGCAGGGCAGTCTGGGTTTGACGTGTTTGGCAATTGGAAGCAGGTAGTTTAGCAACCCAGGTCTGCAGAATTGTTTGGCCTGAGATTGTTGTTGCCAATTGTTAGTTAATTGTCATTAAAATGTTTTTAATTTAATGAATTTATTATTAGGCACATTGATATGTATCAAAACATTAATTTAACAATCCTCAATCTAATTGCATTGATGCAAATTGTAAACATTGATCAAACATTGTGCATATGTTGTTACTTACCAATTCACAACTTTATTTTGTAATTTGTGTGCCATATCTATCTTAAATGTCAATGACGATATTTTCTCTATATTAATAAAGTTTGCAAAAACCTGCTGCTGAATTAGATGCAGTGTTGAAGTGTTAGGCTTCTACAAGATAAATTACTCAGGAGACTACAAACCCTAAAAGAGAGATGCAGCAGTAAGAACATTTATTCATTTTACTCTTGTTTTAATAAAAATATATAAACAGCTTTCCATTTAGGCTAAATATTTGGTTACATCAAATAACATTAATGACGTTGACATGAGCGAGTTTTAATGACAGTGTTTTTAACATTACACCAAAGCTGAAGGGAAGCCCTATCAGGAAAAATCCAAAACAAAAACAGCAAAGAAACTGTCAGACTTGCAAAGTGCCATTTTAAGTTTACTTTTGTCATCATGTAGCCTACAGTAAATTTTTTCCTAACAATTTTATAAAAGGATAATGGAAACTGAAACTGGAGTGAGTAAAGCATGCCAGTATTAGTAACTGTTACAGGTACTGAATTTGTATTGGGGCAACCCTACATAACAATAATATGTTTAATAATGTTTAATACAGCCTTTGATATGTTATTTACAATAGTGTTTGAATTACCTGCAAACATTCAAAAAATGATGAGCAAGAGTTCATCTTAAAGTGTGTTAAGTTTGTATATTTTGTGATCTATATCCTAAAATAATGAAGCCAGAAGATAAATATATGCCATCTGTGACTGCCCCAATACAAACGAGATTACTTTACTGTAATAATCCATTTTGTGTTGCACAGAGATTAGAATCCTGTAGCTGTTTGTGAAAGGTTTGTTGGATTTTGTCCCAGAGAGTGTGGACTACTACACCAGGACTGGTCATAATTTTACATCACATAGCAATTTTATGTGATATAAACATTGGAGCCCGTGTCCTCTTGGCTGTGACCGCTAGTGTACATTCTTGTTCCTCTGTCTTATGTGCAGTAGGCCATGTAATAACTAACACCCTCCAACACAACGGCACACTCCGCCGCTGATCCCAGACTGAGTATTCCACGAGCCACTGCTCACCTACAACAACATGAAGCATTACAATAAAACAATGCGGCACACAAACAGGAGAGCGTGGAGCTAACACTGCCAGCGTGCTAATCTGCTCAGAGTCATGCCTAATCTGGTTGTGTGGTTGATAATCTTATCAAATAGTCTGATTGTATGGTAATGTGGACGCGGAGTGTGACAGATTATTGGATAACAGCAGCATCATAAATCCCCTCACATCTGAACAATTGGGTCGGGCCCAGCATGACGCTCCCGTGCTCAATAATGCGGACGCATCACTCATATCACATGCATGAAGCTAAACTTGCACTGTCAAAATGAACACAGACTCACAAATGTAATCAGTCTATGAGGAAGTGTGTAGAAATGTGGATATGTCCTATTGAAATGTTTCAAAAGAAAAATTGTACATTAACATTTTAGCTATGTGTTTTGGCGAATTGATAAGAAAAAGGTTCTAACAATGTATAATGACTTTTAAGGTTATGTTATGTTATGTGCTTAGACCAAAACAGCAGAGCAATGTGTAATAGTCGACAGATGTTACATCTTGTAAAGCATTACACCTACAGTGACAGTGTGAGAAACAAAATGGTGATTAATAGTACAGTACACAAAGTGAGATGTGTAGCTAGCATTGCTAACCACAGATATTAAAATCTAATAGGATTGTTCCTACCTGATATGTTGTATCTTACTTCTGTGGTAAATCACTCATCTGTCTTCTGATATTTGATTATGTTTGTCTTATCCTGCTTATCTTAGTATAGCACAGAGTATTTCAGCTTATCTTCCTTCCTTCCCCAAACCCCAAAAATCCCCAACTAAACCCCCTTCTGTACTACTAAATCTAAAGCAGATCAAGAAGGTAAGAATGCTTCTTGGTGAGATAGGCTAAACCTGCACCGAAGGTTCTGAACCCAGGTGGGGCTAAACACTCTACACAAATAATTGTATGTTGACCTTTCAGCTTTGTTCCTTGATGTTTTAGCAAAGCAAGGCTGTAACAGTGCAATATCACATCACATAATGGTACCTTAAGACAAAGAACACACCTAGTTAGAGTTAGCTAAGAAAGCTGAAGCCAAGCAGCTTGTGGGAGCTGCACACTCACGCCAGTGCATAGTGGACATGGAGAGGTCACAGTGGACGTATAGTAGACGTATTGGCATTTATTTAGCTTTTATCTTTACTGTCCGTTTCCAGTGTGACACAAAATCCTGTCTCTCAGTAAAGTTAAATCAGCACAGTATCACAGACTGCAGCTGTAAATCTGTTGTTGTTGCTCTTAAAACAACATTAAAGCTCAGAGCCTTTACTGTTCAAAATAATATTTTAAAACCCAGGCTATTGTAAATCATCATAATGTTGGCTACATCTCAACACATTGTACTTCTGTCTGGTTTACGCTCTCCTCTGGAGCACAATAAGAGACAAAGAAAATATTTGAAAAAAAAATGTTTTGTATGTTTAAACATATGCCAGCACATAAATTGAATGTTCTTGAATTGAATGTTCTTTATCATGGTAAAGTATTACAAACCATCCCTTTAAATGGTTAAATCTTAACTCAAGCCTTTCTACAACATCTTACAATCTACAGCTGTACAGACTTTCATGGGTGTCCCTGGTGGACTTTTGCCATTGGAATGTTGCATATAGCCTTCATAAAATGTTGCCTGGTGCTAAATTGGTTTGTGCAAATTTCATGCTATTGTCTACCTCCTGTGTCAGTGCCCTCTGAGCTGAAGATTTAAGCATTAAAGAACCAAGCATCTGCATACTTGTACGACCCGCTCAGCAAGGACACAGCAGGACAGCCTGGTGTAGCGTGTGTGCCAGAGAGAGGGGCATTAGCCCTCCCACTCATCCTTCTGTCACAGAGTGGTGTGGCGTTAAATGTGCCCCCCTCCTGCTAAAACAGGCAAACATCACTCCCACTGTCCTGCAACACTCTGGCCCCAACTGAGAGGACAAAGCCAGCTCCTCTCTTACCATGTACAATGAGCAGACACTTCACTTTAGAGAAGCTTTATGTGTGAACACTAATGTCTGTCTTGTCTAACCCAACTTTACACGGGAAAGGTATATAGCCTCATTCTGCTGCAGTGGTACCATATGGTTTGCGTCAGTAGAAATGTAACGATTCACTCAACTCACGATTCCATTCGATTCACAATTCTGATCTTACAATTCAATTTGTATGAAATAACTTGAAGCATTAGAAGTGAACTAGTCCCTTTAGATTATTTCACAAATCAGGGTTTCACACTTACTTTTTTCATCACTGTCCAGGTACCGCCCCAAAAGCCAGTTCCAACAGTTCAAAAGGGAATGTCAAATGTTCCCATATTTATTAAAAGTATAGGCTGTTTGTAATGTTTGTCCATTTGTAAGTTTATAAATAAACATGAATAAAATCCAGTTCTACATGCGTTTACATACAATTTAATTTGTTTATAAGGCTAGGAATTTAGGGCTTAGGAAATAAGTGGGTATTAACAAAGTTACTTAAAATCCCCAATAAATCTGCCTTTGATGGATTTAAACCTGGTTTATTAAATTGTGTTGAATAACTAGTTCTTATTAACTTAAGCTGAGATCAAACCCAATAATAAACACTGGTCTTGTGTGTTTCACCAAAACTTAATCAAAGCATTTTGTTATTTATTAATACTAACAATAATGTATTAACAGTAATAATTAATGTGAGGACCAGAAGTATCACACAAAGGACTGGATTTGGTCCATGGACCTTAAGTTGGACACTTGTGGTTTTTACTCTCAGTGGCTGCAGCAGAGACTCACAGAAGGCAGGACATGATCAAGAACATTATTGAATCTCTCTGACAAGGGTCTCAAACAGGTGAACACTTTGTTTAAGATGGATCTGGGATCGGTCTGTGCAGCAGCAGCAGAGAGACACACAGTGAGCGAGTGAACATCTCAGGCTCAAGTGGATTAATGTATACTGCACACCTCTGATTTGAACAAGGATGGGATTTCCTCAATATCAACATCCACGCTCTTGTGGCCATGCTAGAAACTGTTTTACAACAACTTGTTGAAAGCATGTTTGAGGTAAACAGAGTAGCCTCTGTTTTCCAAAACATGAATTGCAATTGTATACATGCTAAATGTCATACTACAATGCTAGCATTTATTAGTAATGACTGTTTTCAATTTTAAACAAAGATGCACGACTGTTGCTGCATGAATTAAAAACTTTGTGACCCCTTTTAACAAGATGAGCTTGAGTTATGTGGGACAGAGACGACTAAAGTGAAAAGATATTGAAATAAACCAAAGGCAATATTTTTTGACTGTTTACTGCAGCAGTATGTAGTCTTTCATATCACTGCACTTGTTTCTACAGTATACAGTAGATAATTGGAATGCCCCAACTATAATAATTCACTTGAATTTTACTTCTCTTTTTGTAAGACAACTTGTGTAGACTGCATAAGTTGCCTTACACACAGACAGTGTAGTGCTAGTGTGATGTCACTGTTTATAAATATCTCTAAAATAATACTATATACAGTGGTTGTGCTTTCGTTATATCTGGGCTTTAGTCCCTAATAACTCCCAACGCTCAGTGAGCCACTTATAAATGTTGAGACTGACTCAAGGTTCTAATAAAAGACAAAAAGACCCTCTACTGTATATGAATAAACTACACACACACACCTGTCCCTGCTCTCACCTACATACATCTCTGCTGCCTCACTCCATCTGTTCAACTCCGTTTCCAGCCCAGCAGCTTCCTCATTCCTCTCTTCGTTAATGCCTTCTGCCTGATCCCCTTCACTTGCTCTCATTTGCACTTTCACAAAAAGGCAATAAGAGTGGATCTTGTATATGCTGTGTATCCATAAAGCTATATGTGTGCCTTGCTTGAGTGGTTTTAATAGGCCTTTTCGGCGAAAACTTGATGAGTGACGCCGACAAACTCCGGGCAGAGGAGCACGGAGCGGGGAGCTGACCCTTGTTTGAAAGCTGAAAACAGACTCAGCTCTTTTCCATTTTACGGCATTTACTTCCTTCCTTCCCTTGAAAGATCACAGTGCGGGATGTGTATGTGTGTGTTTTAAAAAGTGCCTGCTCATTCCCTTCATAAGCCCGGCTCTGCCCTGCAGTAATTGAGAAGTGCAATTGTCACTCCATAAGGGAAATATCTGGAAAGATTTTTCAAAGTTGCTCTTGAAAGTACAATTTTCTTTTGTGTGAGATTTTGTGAGCCCAGAGACTCTATATTATTGATAGGTCATAGTGTAGAGTCTGGGATATAAAGCTTCTATTTTATCTTAAAAGTCACATTTAACAGATTTTTTCAGTAAGACTGGATCCTTCTATGTTACATTTCTGAGTCTCTTTCTTATCACTCGCCTTGTCCGTATCAGGTGTGTGCATAAGCAGTACAGTTTTAGTCTATTTCATGTAAATTGTGCCTATTGTGTTATTATTTGTCAATGATGCTTGCTCTTTTCTGTTCCCTTTAAGTAAGAAGGTAGGAGGGGGATGAGGGGGTGCTACAGACCAGAGTTGGTTGCATGAAGCTTATATATATATGTAAAGTGTAAAGTGTGTTTTAGCCTTATGCACAGTCCCTTCTATCATTTATTATTATTTTTAAAAGACTAAATAATTTGTAAAATTGTGTAGATGGTTTATTTTTAATATTTTGAAATGCAAGTCTGATTGTTTTATAAAACAGCATTATTTTCAGGGTTGAGACATGTGTAAGAGTTTACCCTGTTCTTGGGCTTTATTCTTTCTGTTTTTTTAAGTTAAGAAAACATTGGTGAATGCCAAAAATTGGAGAAGGGCTTACGTAGACATTTCTGTGTAAGAAGCTTCATGAATGAGGCCCATTTTTTCCATAGGAGACACACTCCTCAGGACCCAACAGAGTGAAAACGTGTGCCTCTCCAGGAGTTACCCGTACCAAACTGCCCCGTACTGACCCAACCCATACCGCACCCACAATGGAAACAAAGCATTATTTTTTTTTTTATGGTCGTGATATGAAAGGACAAAGGCAGTCCCACTGAATAGTAGTGGGCACTATCACTTTTAATGTGTTAATGTCTTACCTAGTATCATGCCATTGGAGTTGTTGGGGGGCTGCCAGACCACTCGCACAGATGTCAGCCGGACCTCTGGAAACACCACTCGGACAGGAGGGCCCGGGACTGAGGGGGAACAAGTCAGAAAATCAAAGTTATATGGTGTTAATGTACAAAGGCTAGATTGAAATGACACAACAAAGCAAAGTGGACCAATAACAAAGACAGAATCTCACTTTAAAACTTTAACAGGTTTATGTTTTTGTGGAACTTTTGTGGTGTAATTTTACAATGTCTATCTATTAAAAAATTTGAAAATCCCACAACGCCTAAGTCATCTGGAGTCTCCCTAAATGGACTGTTGGAGATTACTGAATGAATAAATGAATGAAACCTCCATTTACTTTATACTCTTTTACTGTGTGGCACCACTAAAATCACAATCCAGTATATTTTACACTTGAGGGGATGTGACACACACAGACTTGTTCTTGTGCAGACTTGTGAATTTTTAAGGGCCACTTCTGAAAGACACATCAGGGGGAAATGTAATTGTGTCTGAAGCCCTGTACGTCCTTGATGAAAGTACATGTTTCACATCAGCAAATGTTCTTTGTGATGTGTGTAAGTTACAGTATGTGAAGGCGAAGATTACGGGTGCCTTCATTACACATCCATTCTTTCATCCTGAAATGAGAAAACTTTGCAGCGTGACATGGCGATAGAGGCTGCTGCTGGATGTACAGTATATCCTGTTTTATTATTCAGACACAGCTGACTGGGTAGATGGCATTCACAGAGCTCTGTTGTGGTTACCATATCTATGTGTGCATACGCCCATTGTGCAGGATGTGGACAGGGAAGGAGGAGTGGGCTAAAGAACTGTGGCGTGATGAAGTGCTATGGAAGCTCAAAGCAGAGATTTGTTAAGCTGTAGTTCTTGTACTGTTTATTCTGTTGGTTCTATTGAGCCTGACTCAGTTTTGTCATTTTGTTTCTGATGATATAGTGATAACTGTGTTTAGTGTTTTGTTCTGTTGTGTGTTAGTTTTGACCGCAGATTGTTAAACATGACAACAGTGTTGGCTTTTGGCTAATAAGTCAGAAGTTTTATTAATTTAGTGTCAGTTTTAGAAAATGTGTAGAGAAATGTTAAAGAAATATTAAAGACAGGCAGTGTGCTCTCAGAGTCTCTTAATAACAGATTATGCTCTAAATACATGTTCACTCTTGCCTTGTTCTGACCAGAGCATGGTTACGTACCAAGCACAATTAATAACACTCACTATTATCCACTTTGCCTATATGCTAAAAACAGATGCATTTATAAAGCTCTTTTCACACATCCAGTTCTAGACTGATATTACTGCCCACGTGACCTGAAAGCGTGAACAACTCTCCTTCCCTATTTTCAGTTAATCCTTCAGAACCTAATGCTCGGGTCGCTGTAAAATGTGAATGCTGAGAGTAGATAGTGATGATGTGAATGTCGTGCGTCTGGAACTGAAACCTCCTACTCCGCAACTTCACTTTACACTGTTTGGCTAAGTTGCACATATTTGATTAACTGTGCTTTCAATATTAGCACAATAATTCCTTCAGTGCAAAAGAGTTAGCCATTTGTCTGAGTTAGTCATTTGTCTGTGAGCTTCCTGTTAGCACGGTCAAGCTTATTAAGCGTCACTTAACTTATTTTTTATTGAGTGTCTTCCATGACAAGCAGAAGCCAACATTGTGTGTGGTGAGTAAACCTGCTCTGATGCAGACTTGATGTACAAGGCTTAATAACACACTTGCACTCAAATCTATTTAGCTTCATAAATGTGCAAAAAAGTGGAAGGGGGTAAGGTGAATGAGTCATTATTATTATTATTATTATTATTATTATTATTATTATTATTATTTCAGCTAAACAGCAGAGGGGCAGAATTACACTGTCTCTAATAATATGTCTATGAAACTTGCTCTCCTGCCACAGCTCCACAGTTATCTGAGTCCACTCCTCTCTGAAGGCAATAGGTGAGTGCAGTGAGCTAAAGTTCAGGCTGTTGCCAGCAGCGGTGTGACGAGGTGAGCAGACAGCGCAGAAAAAACCCACCGTCCTCTCTGGTCCTCAGTAGTACGGGGCTGCTGGGGGGTCCATCTCCCATGCGAGTGTAAGCCAGCACCTGCAGCGTGTACACTGTGTATTTTTCCAGAGCTCCCAGCAGCAGTGACACACGGCCTTCTCCTACTACCAGCTGCACTCGGGTTGGCGACACCAAATCTTTCTCACTGTATAACACCTGCACACACACAAATAACAATATAACTTAATATCAGCCAGAAAGTACTCAACGGAACATTTAAATAACAGCTTCTTTATTTGACATACCTTTTCAACTAGTTGTATAATGATGTTAAGGTAAGGTTTGTGTTTGTTTTATCAGTTGTCATGCTCTTGGTCTATTGCCTATCTGGCTCAAAATACAGTATGAGTTGTTTTCTGTGGTCCAAACCCTGCACTGCCACCTCACTGCTGTAACTATATCTTACTTTTAGTACAGTCCAATCCCACTCTGTCAGGGCTTGGGGTGTTTGCTCTTGATTTCCTGGAAGTCACTTCGGAACATGAACCCATCTGAGGAATATGTCATCTCTGAAAAGTCTAAAAACAGAAATAGCAGCGTGTGGCAGGAGGCAGGTAGCTGTTGAGTATTTACTGGATGAAGGTGTCGAGGAGCCGCTGCTGGCAGCCGTCTATTAACATGGTAGGCAGCACAGTGCGAGTCCCAGGGGGGCGCGGAAAAAAACACACACAGGATGGGATGTGCCGTGGGCAGGAAGCTGATACGACTTGAATATAATGCTTTATTTGGAAGAACTGTTTGTAACACACCGAAGGAGCATGTTTATTTCTGTCGACTTCAGTTTTCACAGTGCAGTCAAGTGTGAGCGTTTAGGGATGTAAAGGTGTGTTTAGGCAGAGATCAAGTGTAAACACTAACTCTATTTTTACACAGGTAGAAATAGTCTGCATCTCCTTTTGTTGCATGCTTTTAAGGATTTGTCACTGAATAGAACAATGTCACACTGGAGTAAGTTTCTGCTGCCTTTTCAGTTCAACGAGTTAAAACCTCAACTCAATGGGAGTTTCTACAGTGGACAAAACATGGCTGCTGAGCTGATTTACAGTTAGAAACCGCTCTTAGGAACATATTGTTATGCTTCTGGGTTTATTCTGTGCTAATCCTGACAGCTTTTGTGAATGACCGTTGAAAATGCTACATGAGTATTTCAGTGTGATACTGTGGCCACTGGTGGACATTGCTTCTACAGCTGCCCAGAGAGGACAACAGGAGCACTGCTTGAGGAGAAGTACACTTTTTCATGTTTAATTTTGACATGAGATCTTAGGACATTTATGAACTAAATTATTTAAGTTTCAATTTGTTACATATTTACACTTAGTTTGTTTACAGAAAACATTATGTCCCGGCAGGGCTACCATTGCTGTTCACATGCTCTAAAAAAGAGAAATGTATGTTGGAGATGATGCTATTAAGTCCAACAACTGACCCACCTTTAAGCATTAATGTGTGATGCTGCGCTAACATCAAGAAAGACAGGATCTTTCCCAGGACAGATGTTGCCAAGAGTAACAGAAGAGTTATTTATTTTCAAGTCTTTTCTTAAAGTTTACACTTTATTTTACGTAAATGTATTGTTTAGATTAGGCAACTAAGCTAATGAGCACATCAACTTACTGTGGTCGAAAAGAACCATTGTAACAGTAAAATACATTATGGTTTATGTGTATTCAGGAACAATACCCGTTTGTGCTCTGGGCTTTGTTTATCCTGAATCATTCACACCTTCACTAGCCCTATTCAGAACTCTGGAAGGCCCACATATGGATGATTATGTTCCAGGTACAGTCTATTGTAGGCATCAGGCCTTACCACACTAAAGGGTCTAAAGGGAAGGGTTGTCTGCCATTAAGATATCCATGTGCAGAAAAAAAAGCACATTACAATGAATCCTAATTTGTTTTCTCTGCACAAACTGCACACATCATCATCATAATCATCCTCCCCATTATCATTGCCATCTAGAGTATAATCAAGTGTACATAGGGGCTTACACAGTGCAAAAGGCTGGTTAAAGGAAAATAATGGATTATATGAAATGAATAAAACATTTTGAACCCAAACAGCATTATAGATTTCCATGTTATTAATTCATCAGAAAAAAAATCTTGTCTGACTTGAATTTATTTATGTAAAGGGTATTTAATATTAATAGCTCCTTTTAAAGAGAGGATGTAGACAGAAGGGTAATTAGAAAGTGTGAGAAAAAACTAAGTCTTAATCCAGCATGTAATAGAACTCTGATTTACAATTTATAACGGCATTTACTGTGCATTTTACTTGTTAACAAACCTACGTTCTGCTATTGTCCAACAACACAATCAAAATGAATCCATGTAGCACTAGTGTAAGTTGTGATGTATTCCATCACCTTGTATCCCAGTATGACTCCATTCTTCTGAGGCCTGGGCACAGGGGTCCATGTGAGCAGGATCTTTGTGGAGCTCACTGCCTCAGCTGTAACATTTTGGGGCGGTCCAGATGGAACTGGAAAACACATACAGCTTTAGTCTATGCTCCAACCTTTTGCCTTTACCTTTATAAAGCTCTCACTTTCACTTAAGATGCCCCCCCTCACTCAGACAGACTTAGAATTGACTTGATAACGCTGATGGGTACATAATATTTGAAAAAAGTCTAGAGTTTAGAAAGTGGCTACAAGATGGCAACAGGGTGAGCTGTAGCCAGTTAACAGCCAATTGCTAATTGGCTTGTAAAGCACATGTAGCTACTGCATTTGGTCCGGATAACCAAATATACTATAATATAACAACAAAATAGCACAATTAATTAAGCAAAAAGTAACTGGTTGTTCTAAGTAAGGTCTGTTTGTGGAAGCTCTTGCAAAAAAGAAAACTGCAAATCAAGAAAGCTACCCAGGCACTCCAACTAATCATAGTTCCTCGTGCTCTTTTGGTAACTTGGAGTGTCTGGGAAGCCTTCTTGATTTACAAAGCACTGTTATTTGCTTAAAACATCCAGTCAGTAGGAATGCTAATGATCTTGCTTGTCCTAAAATCTTGTCAAATCTATGCATAGACATCTAGAATACCTTAAGAAAATACTTAATCACAATTATTACTGTGTATAAAATAGAATGTTTTTCATAATGTTTCTGAACAGGAATGGAAACACAATTTCTGCTAAAAACTTACAAACTAGCCTCTTCTAACTCCGGTCTACTCCTAACTGGAGTGTGTAAAGAAACTTAGTTCGTACCAGATTCCATGGTCATCACAGCTAAAGTACTGCTCCACGGCCCAGGGCCGATTGAGTTATAGGCCTGGATCTGAGCCTGGTAATGGGTCCAGGGGTTGAGTCCCTCCATTGTGGCCTCTGCAGCCCTTATGCCTTCCATTTCCACAGTCCTGTCGTCCCCCAGACCGTCAGTCCTCCACAGACGCAGCCGGTAGCCCATAGTCTCAGGGCTGCTGTTGCACTGGGACTCTTCAAGAGGCTAGATGGGACAAAGAAAAGAAAAATGTATAAATGAATGAATAAATGTTTTTATTTAATCATACAATACATCATTTAAAATAAATGACTGCAGTGTTAAGGCGGGGCTTTAACTGTTGTTATTTTAGTCTCTGTTCACATCTGCAGAACAGCAGCAGTACTTAACTCCTTTGATTTGAATTGCCTACACAGGCTTTTTAACACTGCTTGAATTTATTTTCATTAACAATCTCTCTGTTCTAATTATTCAGTAAATATAGACACAGTTCTACTGTTGTTCCCTTTAGTGTTTGGTTTGATACACCTTGAAACAACAGGCCAACATTAAACTCATGACCTACTGTTGCTGCGTGACTGAGACGGGATGGATCATGTGACTCTGCAGAGGTGTGTAACAGAGAGGACGTTCCTCCTGCTACAGTTAAACCTTATTTGTGTTTAATCAGACGCCACAGAAACTGAACTGTGAACGGAAAGGCTCCTCCATTTAGCTCTCAGTGAACCCCATCAAACAAACACCAACAGAAATATATCAGTGTTCAGACTGAGCCTACCTGCTCTGTGTCCTGCTTCAGTCTTTAAAACAGTCTGTGAAGCAATTATCCACTGGAAACAAAGTCCAAACTAATGCACTTTAATCCACATGAAACATATCAGAAAAAATAATAAATAGGGAATGAAAAAGACAGCTCCTGTTGCATAGAGCAGAACAGTTTGACTGTGAATAAGTTTTTTCTGTATTTATACCAGAGCAGTTAATATTGCAGTATACCATAAAACTGTCCCATCCCTAATTTGAGCCAACCTGACAGTAGCTCACCACTCCATCAAGTGATACAATATAAAATGACATGCTACTTGTGATTTCTGCAACATACAACCAAGACTATATAATACGGAGCCCCTCTGGTCTCACTATGTAAAAAAAAAAATATATGTAACTAAGTCGTGGCCACGAGATACGCTAACTCGTGGCCACGAGTTCTAAGTCGTGGCCACGAGATACGCTAAGTCGTGGCCACGAGATAAGTAAATATGAAAGCATGCACGCTAACTCTGCCGCCCATAAGGCTCATACATACAGCCAGATGGACCTAAGCCTACAACGCCCTCTGCTGACGTTTTATCGTAGGCTACACAGACATGCTTTTCCAAAATGTCAAAGACTTCAATAATTAATAAACCAGTCTGCACACTAATATAGACTATCTTAAAATCATAATCAGAAATACTTTATTGATCTTTATTGATATTGATAACCTTTGTTATTTAAATGGACCCTGTACTGTAGTGCAAATATCCAGTTGAAGTCCAGCGTTCCCACCTCCACTGTAAGCAGTGTTGTCAGGGCACTGCTCCCCTCCTGAGGCGCCGGACAGTTTGCCAGAATTTCTTCGAGGTCAACAGATTTCCATCTTTTTCCATGGCCTCACCAAACCCCTCTTCCTCGGGTGTAGGCTTGCTCATAACACTTTACCAGTTGAGCTAAAGAGGCCACACCTTATCAACCTGATTCCATTTTCTCTATTGATATCTTAATTTATTTGTGATGTTACCTTCATAGCTCTACCTTCATTTAACAAACCAGATTCTCAATGGTAACACTCAGAAGAAGGCGTTTGGGAAACTCCAATAAACTGTTGCTACATGAAGTTAGCTTTCCTTTGTATTGCTGCTAACAGGCTGCTTTCTAAACAACTAAAGGCAACAGCTGAATATATTCTCTACCATCTTTTAATCTGACTCTGCTCTGTTCTGCGTCAGCTTGCTTGTGGGTGAGCATCTCTGTCTGTGTCCGTGCAGCTACTCGGCCTGTCTCTGGGAGCAGCTGCTGTCTTCTTGTCTCAGAGCTCTAGCTGTTGTGCCAATAGTTCACATTTTTGTTGGTCAGTTGAGGCACCCTGGAGCCCTGAGCCTTGATTATATTGAAGGTGCATTTTTCCCGTTTTTGTGGCGCCCCTGAAGGCCACAGCGCCCTTAGCATTTGCCTGTATTGCTCTATTGTCTAGCCGGCTCTTCTCCTCAGAGACATGTGTCTAGGGCCAAGACCAAGCTTATGTTTGGCAACTTAAGAAAAAGGTTTTACATGTGGCACCGCGATGTTTGTCCCTCTTCTCCCTCGCTGCCGCCACAACAGATGGCTACGTTATGCACTGATTTGAAAAGTGAGGTAAACGTGAACAGAAACAGGTCTAAACTAACTCCACACTGTACCAGCTGAGGTCAGAGATGTGGATAGGAGTTAAACTAAAGCAATTGTGCCTCGAGGTGCTGTTTAATCTGAGCAGTGTCAGAGAGATGCGCTGATAGTGAGACATTCTGTTTTTAAACTTTTGTCTGATGCTAATAGCTAATCATTGTTACAAAAATGAAGCACATAAAAACACTGGCGCTTTGGGACGCTTCGCTTTTTGCAACTGACAATAATTGAAAGCCTGTTTACAGATGAATAAATAATGACCAAAAGAGTCTGGCAGGTTTGACAGTAATCTGAAAACAATAATTTTGATTAAATAATAGCTCAGTTATGGATATGATTTTCATTTAACACCTTCCTGAGTTTACCTTAATCTATACCAAGAAAGGTCTCATTTATAATCTACAATTTCAGATAGAAAAATAAATAAATCATAATACTATTAAAATTAAACAACTTTATTTGCATATAGAGCATTTGCTCACTGGGAAAATACATTTAACATTGTTAGTCCATATCGCTCAGGGTAGATATGGATCATACCATTAGGCAGAGAGAGGCGGGTGAGCACTCATCCAGAGGTGCTCTGAACGAGAAGAAGAGGGATTGCGCCAATGCAAAACTGAGTGAGAGTATTAAAAGAAGCAGCATTAGGATGCATTTGAATTGTAACTATGAAAACACAAAAGCAGGATGCAGGATTTGCAAGATTTAAGACATTTGCAAGATTTAAGATTTTTTTTCGGTTAGGATAAAAATATGTTAATTCCTTCATGATGTGATTCATGAGACTTTTATGCATGTATTATTGCAATTGTCATGCATGAATTGCCCCCTGCTCTAAAATGTTACCTTTTTACTTTTGAATAATGTACAAAGGATGTTTTGCGGGGACTAGCTGGCCCAGGAGTCAGAAACCGGTAATGCCTGTTCTTGCGAGTAGCCAATAGAACAATCGGGCAGTGAGGAGTTGTGTGGTGGCTGCCTGATAGTAAAGGCCTGCAGGTGCGCAGCATGCTAGTGGCAGGTTGCACAGGTGACATAACAATACCATGACACTACGGATGGAAATTAGCCAATAGCTAGAATCTTGATCTATCTAGAATCTAGATATTTACATATCTTGCGTATGTTCATTAATATGTACTGTTCCTACGTTAAATAAACATCAGTAGCTCTCTGCTGTTTTCATTTTATAAAAGTAACTCTCTGTGTAAAAAGGTTGAAGACTCCTGCTCTAGACATAAGCACGACCCTGCTCATGTTTACTGTTTTGCAGACACACACTCAACAGTGCAAACTGCTTGCTTTCATTTTTTTTTTTTTTTTTTTTTTTATAAAGAAAAGCTGAACCATTAGAAATGTTACACCCAACCGAAGATCAGGGCTTATCTCTAAGTTTAGGGTTAGATCAATGCAATCACTTATCTCGTTGCATAAATGCTTTGCAAATATTTATTCATCTCTGACTTTGCTTCCCCTTCTCTGTTTCTGATTTTGCACCATTTCTCTGAGTAAACAGATGTAGTTAGCGCTGGACTCTTTCACTAGATTCTTGGCTGCCATTTTTTCAATGTTTACCGTCGAAGTAGAATTACAGCCAAAAAGAGTGTTAAATCTTATTTCAAATGTGGAAGCATTATGAGCAGACCCAAATGTATGCAAAAATGTGATAACCCTTACCCGGTACAAATTTTCTCATCTATTAAAATCCTTGATAATAAAGCTCACCTTTAAACTCTTTTTTTCCCCCCACAGAGTATTGATATTACTTTATAAAATTACCAGTTTTTGGGGAAGGCAAGAAATAAATGTGTAATATCCGCTGAAGGAGTTATTTCTCGCCATCAGATTAGAAATACCTCCTTAGTTTAACTTTTGAGATTCATTGTGTGTTTTGTTTTGAGGTATATGTTTGAAGTATAATTACCCAGATGGATTGCAGTTGTGAATCATGGAGAGGTCACTTGCAGACTGACCGACAGAGGAGTGAAAAGCCGCTCAACAGAAATGACCAATGACTTGCTTCTTGCGCTGGTTTTGCTTCGACAGTCTGTGATTTATAAAGTGGGTGCAGGCCCCAGGAGAAACAAGTCCGGGCACCGACAATTAGAGCAGAGCGCCTTCCTGTTTAAGTCCATCCGTCAGAGCGAACAGAGGGCCGCTCCACTTTAGCAGCCGAGGATAATTATTCATGCGCTGTCATAATTGCGTCGGAGCATGCAGCCCCGACCCGCGCCCCTTAAGCACACTTCAGCCGCTTTCATTTAACACTCACACTCGGGGCAGCGGGTAGCATGCTAACGATGGCGTGCTAAAAACTTTTCATCCCGCAATTAGCTGCCTTTCATTTGCTCCAATTGCACTGCGGCTCTCCGTAGAAAATACTCAAGGACACGACTCTGGAAGGAGATGCTTTGATTGCCAGAGTTTAGAAGAGAGGATGGAAAATAGCAAAATGCAAGCTCCAAAAGTAAGACTCTGCAGGAGAAAATTTTGCATTGACTCTGCAACAAATGAAGTCCAAATGAAGAGTCTTAACCCAAGCTTAGTTCGGTTTTTCTCACAAATGTGAAAAATGTTTAGACATTTGGGGCAAAGGAGCTAGTATGAACTTCACCCCTTTGCTCTCGACATATAAATCACTTGGACTGAGGCAGAAAAGCTTCTATCAAGGGAGAACATAAAAGATTAATTTTAAATGTCAGCATATTCCATGTGGAGTTGCTTCCAGAGCAACATTCAGAACTACAGTAACAAAAAAGGTAATAAAAAATCTCACATAAAGTGTCAATAAAAAATATGAATACAGAATAAATTCATATTAGGCAATTGAACATAACTAATCTATTTTAGCAAAAAAAGTGACAATGATTCAACGTCAAGTAGACAAACTCAGTGGTGTAAGGTGGCAACAATAATGGGCCTTTAAGTTATGAAGCACACTCTTAGGAGGCTTTCACACCTGCACTGTTTGACCGGACTTTAATGTTTGGATTTTTCAGGTGTGAAAGTGTCAGCGGGCAGTTGTTCTGACCAAATAGCTGCCCTTTCGTCTGGAGAAAAGAGGTGGTCTAGGTCTGGACCAAACTGAACCAAGAACTGGTTTGTTTGTGCATTTTCCTCTTATTATCTCAGGCACTCCAATATAAAAAGATGTTAAGTTCAGAAACTTTTATTCCATAGTTGTGTGAAGATGTTTGCTGTTGTAACGGACCTTTGTACAAATAGCGTGTAAGTAATATAGGTTCTAATGATTTACAGTTGCGCTGGCAGAATTGGTAATTTTTCTTTTTGACCATTTTTTAGAGAATATGAATAATAACATAAAAACCTATAGCTAACTCGTAGTTAATGGTTGGTTGAAGCCATTTATTGTCAAACAAGTGTGTTTACTCTTTTTAAATCATAATGACAACAGAAACTACCCAAATGACCCTGATCAAAAATTTACATGGTAATTTTGGCCTGATAACATGCACACAAGTGGTCACAAACACATTTTTGAGTGAGTCAGTATAAAAGGTCAGTAAGTTTCTGGGCTCCTGGCAGACCTTTGCATTTTTTGTCCAGTGCTGCACTGTAGTTTCTGTATTTTGAGTCATTGGAAAAGCAAAAGATTTGGACTGTATAAAACAGGTAAGGAAAATAAAAAGATATTAAAGGATTTGAGAATGCCAATCAGCAGTGTTCAAAAAAAGATTTTGTTGAAACCAAACCACGGTCAGGTAGACCAACCAAAAAATTCGAGCCACTACTGCGAGAAAAAATGTTTGGGATGCAAAGAATAACCCACAATAACTTCAGCTGAAATACAGGACTCTCTGAAAAAAGTGGTGGGGCTATTTCAAGATGCACAATTAGGAGGTACTTGACGAAAAATAAGTTGCACGGTCGAGTCGCCAGAAGAAAGACATTAATACGCAAATGCCACAAGGCATCCCACTTACAATACACCTAACGGCACAGAGACAAGCCTCAAAACTTCTGGAACAAAGTCATTTGGGTGGTTGAGACCAAAATTTAACTTTTTTGGCTAAACCCATAAACATTAAATTTGGAGAGGAGTCATTGGCTAAAGCAGCATAAAGTGAAGAACCTGGACTGGCCATCTCAGTCTCCTGACCTCAATATCATTGAGCCACTCTGAATAGATCTCAAACATGCTGTTCATGCAAGACAGTCCAAGAATTTACAGAAACTGGAAGCCTTTTGCCAAGAAGAATGGGCAGCTTTACCATCTGAGAAAATAAAGAGCCTCATCCACAACTACCACAAAATACCTCAAGCTGTCATTGATGTTAAAGGTGGCAATACAAAGTATTAAACTTTTGGGTAGTTTCTGTCGTCATTATGATTTAAAAAGCGTAAACACTATTGTTTGACAATAAATGGCTTCACCTAACCACTAATTATGAGTAAAAGAAAGTTTTTTGGGTTGTCATTCATATTCTCTGAAAAATGGCCAAAAATTACAAATTCTGTGTAACGTTTAGCCACTAGATGGCGCAGATCACTACACTGTCTGTGTGGTTTATTTAAAAGGGAAAATCCAAAACCAGCAAGTTAGGACGATTTTTTTTTTTTTCTGAAACGGTAGGATGATTTTTAGGGCATTTTGTACATATGTATAGTTGTACAACTCAAACAGAGTTTGAGCTGCTGTGGGAGTCTCTCATGAGAGGTCTGCTCGTCCCGGTGACTTTGAGTAATAGATCATTTATATCAGAGGTTTCTGTCCAGCTGAGGGTACTGTGTCATTGAAATGGGTATGATTCTACTAATCAGTGTTTAAGAACCATTAAATCAATACAATAATGTATATTTTTGGACTTTAAAGTTACACGATGCTATTAGCTAAAAATCAGGCAGTGCTGCTTTAAACAGCCGTTAACAATTAACAAAAAAAACAAACATAAAGCAACATTAAGAATTTACCCCATATTTGTTATTCTTGTTTCTAACCATTCTTTCTCTAGACTGTGGGTTATTGTGGGTTACAGTTTACGTTTTTCAGATTATTTCGTCGTCTTCCTTTCTAATTGACACCATTGCCACTTTTATTCAGCACATAGTGAAGTTGTTAGTGCTCATACACCCCCAACAGGGCTGTACAGGAACTACCTTTAATGGGCACCAAGCGGTAGGAACTGAAGTAAGTAAAATAAATGAATTAACCACATAACATAATAAGTGCTGTGACATATAATTAACTTAAATAGTAATGAAAATGATGCTGCACAGTCTAAATTATACATAAAGATAAACCATAATAAAATAAGCTTTAAATTACAAAATAAAGGTTCCAATAGTGACACAATCGTTAAAAGAAATATTCAACCATTACTGCAGTAATTTGGGAGTCATTCCTAGCCATAATCGCTGTCACTTTGGCTATTAAAGCACTTTTTCCTATAAACATGGCCTACTCATTTTACTAGACTGCATCCTGCTCACATCTGAGACTGTTGGTCATTCCTCAGAGCACATTTTCAATCCTCCGCCATCCTCCTACTTCAAAACCTTTGTTTGTGGCAGGTCTCATTATGCTCTGAACTCACTGTGGGTCTTAACGCGGAAGTTTCACCAGCTCCTGGATTAAAACAGGTTGTGTGTGAAAAGTAATTAGTTTAAAAATGTCATCAAATTCCTTCTGGACTTGCTTCAACATAAACAGCAACACCTTTGATGGAACGAACAGTATAACAGGAAAGCACAGAACATTAACGGGGAGCTATTTTATTAGAAAAAGATTTAGAGATAAAACATGTCAAATGATGATTGATGTTGATTAATGATCGAAGAGTAGTGTTTAAAATGTATTAAAAAATTAGCATTATTGTAATAAATCTACAGTGTAAATGAGAAAGTACCAAAATCAGTAAGAAATTAATCTAAAGTTAAAGCAAGGACAAAATCTAGAAAAAATACATTTGTGACAATTTTTTAAAATGGTTAAAATTTATAATCTGAGCTGATACCATTGTGTAATGTAGGTAAACTGCTCAAAACTAAACTAAACAAAGGTAAACTGAGGACCAATCACAGATGAGCTCAGCTGGTAGTCAACAAGCTGCCCTGTATGACGCCACATACCATGTTTATGGTTAAACTGAAATTAACCAATCAGATTTGGATTTAAAGTAAACTGGACAGAATCTCATCACTTCAGTCTGACCTTATGACATCAAGTCCTATGCCGGGTTTTTTGTGTGTTGTTTAACAACTGGTTGCCGCCATTTTTAGTGTTGTTACAGCAGCTTTCATAGTGGCGTCAGACACATCATTTGTCGTTGCTGGGCATGTGCAATCTGACTTTTGATGGGCATTGGTTTGCCACTAAAAAAAATTTGTATGTATGTAAAATCTTGCAATAAATTAAGGCAACATTGTGTTTGACTATAGGTGACAAATGCAGTGACATAACTTAACTTAACATTACAAACCAGTCCAAATAAATTACAGCTATTGTAAGGATTTTCAGGCTCCATATTTATAGGTAAAAGGTTTCATAGCATTGTTCTTGTCAATACTACGAAGCCAGTTGAACCTGTCCTGGATACATCTCTTACCCAGTTAGGTGATTGCCAGCCATCGGAGTTTGACAAGTTTGACAGTCTTACTTGTCTCAATAGACAACTGTGTGTTGAAACACGGCACCACTGTAAGGAACCTTGTGTAATTTTAGACCCAAGTGGAACATTAGTGAGGTCACTTAAGGAATATCTCAAAAATGTATTCCTACTTCTCTTGAGCTGTTGTTGAAATTCTTATCTATGCCTTTGTCACATCCAGGCTGGACTATTTAATTAATTTATTTATTTATTAAAAAGAGACATAAAAACATAACATAAAAATGTAAATATGCCCAAATTAGCACAGTGGCTACTTTCCATCTGTAGTCCCAGGCCAGTCAGGACAAGAAACAACATATAAAACAAAAAAAACTCAATACACTTTAATACAAATTACAACATTAGACTAAAACAACACTTAAACCTCATTTAACAACATTGCAGATGTAATGCTCACAGACCTGGTTCCTCTTGAGCCAACGTTTTAGAATTGTCTTAAAAGTGTTTATTGTCCGACTGTCTCTGATCACAGCTGTGATGCTGTTCCAAATCTCTGTGTCTTTGACAGACAGCACAGGCACCTTGAGTAGAGGCTCTGGTCATTTGTCCCGGACCTAAATTTAATAAACTCATTCAGAGGCGGTGGAGAAAGATCATGTAGCCTTTTTTAAACTGAACAAGCTAATTTGAATTTTATTATATTGTCAAAATTTAAATAGTTATATTTCTGAAGTATCAGGCAATGATGATTTGAATAATTTTTTTATCAAATATTTTTATATTTGAATCGCTACTTTTGTGTTTTTGTGTTGGTTTTAAGGCAGACTGGTTTGTCATTGACCAATTTGTAATGCAATATTCAATGTGTGAAAAGTCATTTTTCATTGAGAGAAGAAACATTTTAGCAGAATTTTCTAGTAATAATAATCTCTTTTGTTTAAAATTACAAATATAAAAAATTAAAATTTTACAAAGTGTTTTTACGTGTTTTTTAAAAGACAAAGCTGAGTCCAAAGTCACACCAAGATATTTAAATTTGTGTACAATTTCAATCTCCTCCCTTAAAATTACATGTAGCTCATGACTTCTAGCTTCTTTACTTCTACAAGGCTACAATTAGTCTGAGTTAAAAGTGCTGCATCTCCCACTCTGACTGACACACTCACTCACAGCAGAGCAGCTTCGGGGAGAGGCACGCTCACAAGATGCTGTGCACTCACTGCCAGGGTGGAGCGGAGTTAGAGGTGACAGCTGAAGCTAAAATGCTGTTTATTTAGCTGTTTTATTGCCGGTTTCAAAACTTACTTTTCTCCGTTTCCAGTGCAACACAAACTCCTGTCTATCAGTTTAATAATCTATAAGTCTAATCAGCAGAGTATCACAGACTGCTGCTGTAAACTTTCTCTTGTTGCTCTAAAATCAACATTAAAGCTACAGAACCTATAGAATTCAAAATATAATAACTACTTTTTTATCTTAGCACATTTCACTTCTGTCTGGTTGGCCCTCTCCTTTGGAGCAACAATCGCAATAAAAGCTTTGAAAAAAAAAATATATATATATGATAGATTGATGCAAAAATCAAATTGATGAGTCAACGCTTGTAAAATAGAACTCAAGCGTATCTTTTAAAATAAAAAAGCGTTTCATCACACCTATGCTGCTACGCTGCGCTTGCACTGCTGCTGCTTTGGTTTAAATTGGACTAGATGTGGCAATGATGGGCACTGTGGGTCTGGAGCAGCTGTCTTTGTCCCATAGAGCCACAGTGTGGCTCTGGCTGCTCACTGCTCTGAACATTAGAAACTCATAAGACTAGCAAGATGAGGACAGCTGAGATTTTTAATATAGGCCTTCCAGACCCTACAAGTCATAGTACGGGCTGTGGATCAAATAGAACCAGAATTTGGACCCATATCTTTGGCCCTCAATATTATTCTTATTTACCATTGTAGCCCTTTATCAATTTGACTTTGACACTTCTGGACAAGAAGAACCTCTGCTGAGAGTTCAAAAGCGTGTGGACGAAGCAGCGGCGCCGGTTGAGTCTCAGTGACAGCTGTAGGTCGTCTGTGGTCAAACACTGAGATGAGGTGTCGTTTTTCATTTGTCCAGTCTCAGGCGAGTCTCCGAGCTGCCACATCCACTTCAGCCTGTCTTAAAGAGAAAACCGACAAGTCCCACTTCTGGATCCCTTGCCGGTGATTTAGGACCAGACAAAGTGAAGGGCAAACCTGATAGGAGTGGTCGCCACGGACACTAAAGGCAGGTTGTTACCAACAGACATTAACAGAGACCACAGATTTGTTACCACCATTTTTCAGATTTGATATAATTGTTTAAATGTAGAGATTCAGATTCAGAAAACTATTTTTAGCACATTAGGGCAATTCAGTTAGCAGTCATTGTTCGCTGCAGGATAGACAAACACATATCGACAATCCTTATCAACTTTCATGTCAGCGCTGAACTATGCTCATCAAAAAGTGCAAGTTGCATTTCAGCAGCAAATGAAGAGTATATGTAGAGTTCTAAAAACAACGTAGGAATTGAACTGACAGGCCAATTAGTTACTTGCTCTTACTCCTCTGCTTTCATTCTTGTTCTTCTGGTTATAATCTTTCTTTCAAAAATGGTCTATCATTGTGGCTCAGGCCAAAAAGTGGCAGTAGCTCAGTGGGTAGAGCAGTCCTCCTTTAACCTGAAGGTAGGCGGTTCAATTCTCACTATACCCATAGTTCATACTGTCGTTGTGTCCTTGGGCAAGACACTTATCCCACCTTGCCCCCAGTGGCTGTAACACAGGGCGGCAGTGGCTCAGTGGTAGAGCGGCCGTCCTTCAACCGAAAGGTAGTAGGTTCGATTCCTGCTCGCCCCACAGTTCATACTGTCGTTGTGTCTTTGGGCAAGACACTTAACCCACCTTGCCTCCAGTGTCCATTGCACTGGTGTATGAATGTGTGTGACTGTAGAGGTGTGTTTGGTGGTGGTAGGAGAAGGTTGTGAGCGCCGGTTGTGTGGCTGCCCCCCTCTCTGTCTGCCCCAGGAGTGAATGTAATGGGTGAGTGGAAGCTCCATGTAAAAACACTGTTGTAAAGCACTTTGTGATAATTATCTGAATTAAGGTGCTATATAAATAAATTACTTACTTACTTACTTAACACCGGTAATT
Organism: Neodontobutis hainanensis; assembly: GCA_024349245.1. Lineage (NCBI taxonomy): Eukaryota > Metazoa > Chordata > Actinopteri > Gobiiformes > Odontobutidae > Neodontobutis > Neodontobutis hainanensis. Next base: position 50,086 of record JALDNG010001452.1, read on the forward strand.
ACTGTAGAACAATTTAAGTCGCTTTGGATAAAAGCATCAGCTAAATGAATAAATGTAAATGCTTGCTCATGGAGTGTAATATCTGTGTTTAGACTTTAAATAACACAAAACTTGAATTTTGTTTTTATATCTAACATTAAAAAATGTGTTTTGAGTGTGCTGAGTAGTCTTACATATAGTTGCTCAAATCTGGGCTGTTTATTTGCTCTTTGGGTGTGTAGTGTGTGACCTTTTGACTTTAGGAACACAAATGATTCATGGATATACTAAATAATATTATTTTTCTGATCATTAACTTAACCAAATGGATACATTTATCATGTCTAAAATTGTCTTTGCTAATAAAACCTAGATGTATAAAACATAAACAACATAAACATAAAAACACTACAAATCATTTATCCAACAGAGACCCCTTCTCATACATACTCCATGTGCCAACATCAAGAGGCGTTAAATGGAACAAACCTTAACTTTCAGCAATCAACGTTAATAGACTTTGAAAAGCTTTTAATGAAATAAAAGACTTTTATGTTCAAAGAACTTAATGAAGTTGACAATTTTATTATTACTGAAAACTGTAATAAAGAGGTTATCTGTTTGTTCTGTTTGTTGTCACTGGCAAGAACAGTTTTACTAAAGGAGTGTTCTACTGTAGATGTTCTTGTATGAAGTATACATAAACAAAATACAGTTTTGAATGAATACAAGACCCAGTATTATGCTTCAAGTACTCACATTAAGCTACATCTGCAAAGAGACTTGTGACTTGATGTGTACTTGGTACCAAAAGACTTTAAGTGGCTTCTGCATTACCTTGCTCAGTGTCTACACTCCATCAACAAATCACCATCAATCTGGAATGCAACACTGCTGTTGGTACAGTAGTGGCATCTGTATTTCTTTATGGATTATTACAATGATATTGGACACTGGAAGAGGCAAAGCCTGGTTGTCATACTTCAGAACAGTTCATCCAAGTTACATATACTATCAGTTTATGTAACTGAGGCTTAAACTACACTCTACAACTAACCAACTACAGTAGCCTCAAACGGTAAAAACTGTTGGCTAATGTCATCAAGCCTCTCCTAAAGAAGAGCAGTCTTGATGCTACAGTGCTCAACAACTATCGACCCATATCAAACCTGCCATTTTTAGGGAAAGTCATCGAAAAAGTTGTATATTAGCAACTTAATGACTTTATATTGCTTAACAACTGCTTTGATCCTTTTCAGTCAGGTTTCATCCATCACAGACTGAGACTGCACTTATCAAAGTCACAAATGACATCCGTCTGAACACTGACGCAGGAAACGTCTCTGTCTTAGTTCTGTTGGACTTGAGTGCTGCGTTTGATACAGTGGACCATGAAATCCTGTCACAAAGATTAGAGGAATGGATAGGTGTCTCTGGAACTGCTCTTAAATGGTCTCAGTCCTATATTGAAGACAGGAAGTACTTTGTTATTGACATGTGGGGTTCCACAGGGGTCTATCTTGGGACCTCTATTATTCAATCTTTACATGCTTCCTTTAGGCCAGTTAATACACAGCTGTGGCGTATCCTACCATAATTATGCAGATGACACTCAGATTTACATTTCACTCACAGCAGGTGAAAATGGACCAATCCATTCATTGTGTCACTGCATCGAACAGTGTGGATGCATAATAATTTTCTCCAACTGAACAAGAATAAGATTGAACTAATCATCTTTGGGAACAGAAACAAAGAGAAAGTGTCAGCAGTCACCTCGAGTCTCTTTCTCTAAAATCTAAAAATGAGGTTATAAATCTAGGGGTCATCATGGACTCAGACTTGAATTTCCAGAGTTACATTAAGTCAATTACATCATCTGACATCTTACATCACCTTAAAACATTTCCAGAGTCAAAGGGATAATGTCTCAACCAGACTTAGAGAAACTTATTCATGCTTTTATCTCCAGCAGGTTAGATTACTGTAACGGCCTGCTCACTGGTCTCTCAAAACGAGGGTTAAGACAGCTGCAGCTTATTCAGAACGCTGCTGCTCGGGTTCTAACTAACACCAGGAAGTACAACCACATCAGTCCAGTTTTAAAATCTCTGCACTGGCTTTCTGTTGCTCAGAGAATATACTTTAAAACAACACTGCTGGTTTACAAGTCTCTAAATGGTTTAGCACCAGAATATATTTCTGAAATGCTAGTAGCTTATGAGCCTCCTCGGACTCTGAGAACATCTGGGACAGGCCTTCTGCTCGTGCCCAGAGTTAGAACTAAACAGGGTGAAGCAGTGTTTAAGTTTCATGCAGCAAAAATCTGGAACAACCTCCCAGATGAAGAAAAACAAGCCTCAACTTTGACAATGTTCAAGGGGAGGTTAAAAATCTTCCTTTTTAGCTCCGCCTACACCACAACCTAAAATGTTTTTTTAATCTGCACTCTTCTTTTATAATGCTTTTAATTTTTTGTAGGTTTTTAAATCTAAATCTTGTAAATTGTTTTTATTCCTGTAAAGCACTTTGAGTTACCCAGTGTATGAATTGTGCTATATAAATAAAATTGCCTTGCCTTGCCTAATGTAGCTACCGTTAATCTAAAACCATCACCTGCCAACACCTTTCGTTGTGGATAATGCATGACCACGATTCTTCCCACCATCCAAAGACATTTAGAAACCATTCGCAGTCAGCGAATGGCAAATGGCAAAGTTGGCCTATGTTGGATTCACATTTTTTTTCATTAACACTGGATATACAAATGTAAACATTTTAAATGGGGCTTATGATTTTTTTTATTGTAGTGCCAACTGCTTTTCCTAACGAAGAGCAGAATATTGTGATCCACAGATGTCACATGAAAGCAGTTTAATATGTGAACTGGTGGAGCTAAATTAATAATGGATGGTGGGTGTATGATGTGGAGTGTAGCCAAGCATGACACACAGTGTAGCCGCATAAACCATATCTGATAAAATTCCTGCTGTCTTTTAATTTTTCTAGCAACCATTTATACTGCCATATTTTGACTACTGAAACTGCACTCTAAAAACTTCTCATCTGAAAGTCCTAATCTGAGGGAACATAAGCTGCTCTTCACGGTGGATGAGACCCGAGTCTGCTTTTGTGGCTCAGCCGTTTTTTACGGCCAGTGGAGTTTCCAGATGAAGTCAAGGTCTGCGGCAGTGAAGGTGAAGATTTTGGATAAATGCTATCGATCTCGTTGCCTGCTCTATTCGTCTTCAGCAGTGTTTTGGAGGGGAAGCACAAGCTCTCCGTCCAACCAGGGACATTCAATGAGGCCTGTAAATGATGACACACGAGTGTCCGCACAAAGTCTGACCTTCACAGCCCTGGTTGAGCCTCAGTCCCAGAGGAGAGACCAGAGTGAAGGTTATCCCCTCTGCTGTGTTCCAAATATGAGCTTTTTAATGGCTACAGCAGACTGAGCAGAATCTGGTTACACATTGTACAGATTATTTTTTGATCAAGAATATATTTCCATTTTAGAAATAAACATGCAAGTTGAAGGGCTTTATGTGTATCACCAGATTTACATAAAAGTAGCTGTAACTTTTCTTTCACTCATAGTTAATGGTGGGGTGAAGCCAACAACTGTGTTTACTCTTTTTAAATCATTTTAATTTTAAAAAATTTAGTTATTTGGCAGACACTTTTATTCAGATTGACTTACATTAAGCTTGTAGTAACCAGTGTTACAGCTGGAACACCACTGGAGGCAAGGTGGGTTGCCTAAAGACACAACAACAGTAAGAACTGTGGGGAGAGCGGGAATCAAACCGCCTATCTTCCAGTTGAAGAACAACCACTGAGCTACTGCGATAGAACAACATAAAGTGATTTGGGGGGTGCCTATTGGATTGACAATGAAGCAAAAGCTGAAGACAAATTTAACAGTTTACCTTCCAGACGAAGGACAACCACTAAGCCACTGCGTCCTGCAGTGTCACTGTCATTACAGGGAGTGCAGAATTATTAGGCAAATTAGTATTTTGACCACATCATCCTCGTTATGCATGTTGTCTTACTCCAAGCTGTATAGGCTGGAAAGCCTACTACCAATTAAGCATATTAGGTGATGTGCATCTCTGTAATGATAAGGGGTGTGGTCTAATGACATAAACACCCTATATCAGGTGTGCATAATTATTAGGCAACTTCCTTTCCTTTGGCAAAATGGGTCAAAAGAAGGACTTGACAGGCTCAGAAAAGTCAAAAATAGTGAGATATATTGCAGAGGGATGCAGCAGTCTTAAAATTGCCAAGCTTCTGAAGCGTGATCATCGAACAATCAAGCGTTTCATTCAAAATAGTCAACAGGGTCGCAAGAAGCGTGTGGAAAAACCAAGGCGCAAAATAACTGCCCGTGAACTGAGAAAAGTCAAGCGTGCAGCTGCCAAGATGCCACTTGCCACCAGTTTGGCCATATTTCAGAGCTGCAACATCACTGGAGTGCCCAAAAGCACAAGGTGTGCAATACTCAGAGACATGGCCAAGGTAAGAAAGGCAGAAAGTCGACCACCACTGAACAAGACTCACAAGCTGAAACGTCAAGACTGGGCCAAGAAATATCTCAAGACTGATTTTTCTAAGGTTTTATGGACTGATGAAATGAGAGTGAGTCTTGATGGGCCAGATGCATGGGCCCGTGGCTGGATTGGTAAAGGGCAGAGAGCTCCAGTCCGACTCAGACGCCAGCAAGGTGGAGGTGGAGTACTGGTTTGGGCTGGTATCATCAAAGATGAGCTTGTGGGGCCTTTTCGGGTTGAAAATGGAGTCAAGCTCAACTCCCAGTCCTACTGCCAGTTTCTGGAAGACACCTTCTTCAAGCAGTGGTACAGGAAGAAATCTGCATCCTTCAGGAAAAACATGATTTTCATGCAGGACAATGCTCCATCACACGCGTCCAAGTACTCCACAGCATGGCTGGCAAGAAAGGGTATAAAAGAAGAAAATCTAATGATATGGCCTCCTTGTTCACCTGATCTGAACCCCATTGAGAACCTGTGGTCCATCATCAAATGTGCGATTTACAAGGAGGGAAAACAGTACATCTGAACAGTGTCTGGGAGGCTGTGGTTGCTGCTGCACGCAATGTTGATGTGAACAGATTAAAACACTGACAGAATCCATGGATGGCAGGCTTTTGAGTGTCCTTGCAAAGAAATGTGGCTATATTGGTCACTGATTTGTTTTTGTTTGGTTTTTGAATGTCAGAAATGTATATTTGTGAATGTTTAGATGTTATATTGGTTTCACTGGTAAAAATAAATAATTGAAATGGGTATAAATTTGTTTTTTGTTAAGTTGCCGAATAATTATGCACAGTAATAGTCACCTGCACACACAGATATCCCCCTAAAATAGCTAAAACAAAAAACGAAAAACGAAAATTTCCAAAAATATTTAGCTTGATATTAATGAGTTTTTGTGTTCATTGAGAACATGGTTGTTGTTCAATAATAAAATTAATCCTCAAAAATACAACTTGCCTAATAATTCTGCACTCCCTGTATGTCAAATCATAATGACAACAATACCTACCCAAATGACCCTCATCAAAAGTTACATTCCCCAGTTCTTAATACCATGTATTGCCACCTTCAACATCAATGACAGCTTGAAGTCTTTTGTGGAAGTTGTGGATGAGGCTCTTTATTTTGTCAGATGCTAAAGCTGCCCATTCTTGAGTTGTTTTGCATGAACAGCATGTCTGAGATCTCCCCAAAGTGTCTCCATAAAATTGAGGTTATGAGACTGAGATTAGCCAATGACAGGTTGACTTGGCCTTGTGCTTTGGATTGTCGTCATGTTGGAACGACCAAGTACGTCCCATGTGCAGTTTCTGGGCTGATGAGTGCCAGTATTTTCTGATAACATGCTGCATTCTTCTTTTCCTGTGCCTTTGTAGCTCACACATCCCCAAAACATCACTGACCTTTCATCATAGGCCTTGTTGACTCCTCTCCAAATGTAACCTTTCTGGTTACATTTAGAGAGAGGAGTGATGAGACCTAGCCTGGCTCCGCCCTCCTACGTACTTCCGCTCAATTTCATTTCGCTTTAGTACTTAGTCTGGGATCGTTGTATATTCTTAGGTTTCCAGAAATCAATTTTTTGTAGGACCAATCAGCGAACAGAGGGAGTGACTTGTTGTTTCCGGTCGGTTTTGGCGCATGACATACGTCACGACCACACGTTAGCGATTGGCTATGGCAGATCCTGAGTGACTCTGGGCAGATCCAATAGTTTTAAACTTCAACAGAGTTCCCGCATACAAGGAAGTAAACGCTTGTCAATGGAGCGAGGCCAGACTCTCTGTACAAATGAAATGTACGAGAGTCTGGTAGAACCAGGCTAGATGAGACCATTCATATTCTATGAAAAATGGCCAAATGTATATTGTGTATATATATTTCGGGGATTTATCTTGAACCGTACTCTCGTGAAGTAAATTAGGCACCTGGTGTTGCACAGTTGGACCCCGGAAAGAAATTAGACCCCACCCAATAGCAGTGGTATAAACCACACAAAAGTAAAGAGAACAACCAATAATGGAATAAATTGATTTAATAATTTTGTTCTGCTATGTCCTGGTATGGGTGACGAGGGGCAGGAGCCTGTCCCAGCAGCTTTAAGCCTCTTGTTTCCAGGTACTTCTCCAGGGTACGATTGTTCCATTACAGCAACTTTGCAAAAGATTTGAGCATCGCTCTACTGTGTTAGCTCCCTGTGTACTTCACCTGTTGCTCACATTATGTGAAAAAAAGAAAAAGAGGTGGCTGGATTCTTGGAGAATTTCAGCATTTACTACAAATCGTCCAAACTTAGTTATCCTTTCACTCCACATCCTCAGCAGAGACAGACAGACTGCACTGAGTTATTCACAGAGCTACCAAACCAGACAGGTCAATGGAACAGACTGTAACATCTGGGAAACATTTACAAATAGCTGGAGCGATACTGGTACTGGTTCATCCATACCGGTGAATGAATGAACCACCATTATTAACACAGTTTTATTCAATCAGAGCAAGGCCATGTTGTAAAAGGGTTACTTACTGCATTCTGTTCAGTAGCACAGTATATAATATGGTCTGTGTGAAACAGTACAGTTTAAAAGATAATTGGTGTAGGGAAAAAAGAGTGGCTGCCATACAGCAGCAGTTCTCTGATAATGTTCTCTGCTCTTCTCTTGGTTAATTTATTTGTTTTACAATGACAATTTCTGTCAATCTGCATTGTTATTGTAGACAGCCACCTAAAACACTGCTGAAAGTTTTTTCTACCCTTGAAGATCTAGTTCATGTTCTTTCTTTACATAGTGTATGTCTTACTCCTCCTCACACTGACAGAACTATCGGTCTCATTCCTGAAAACAATGCATTTTAAGCTAAAAACAGCTCTACTGGAAAAACTAATTCCAAGAACAGGGTGATACAATGTTACGCAAATGTCAGCCCTGAAATTAATGCTGTTTTATAAAATCCTTACCATCAAAAAGCCAGAAGTATCATTCTTGCTATTATTAGCTGTAAGCAGTAGACAGTCAGACTCTTAAGCCTCTTTCACACATGCAGTCTTTCCCAGCAATATTCCTGCATTTTACCACAAAAGTTTCATTTTCAAGACCTTGTATTGCCGGAAAGGATGCATATTTACATGATTACATCAAACAATCTCATTGGCCCATAAAGAGACAATAGGAAAAACTGGACTCTGGACGCAGAAGGGTAGAAGAATATCTCCTGCTCTGAAAGCAGCTGAAGGGGTTGCAGAGTGAGGACATCTGTGAGCGTTTTGGGACGGGGCAGAGGCCCACAGCAGATATACAGTACGTATATCTGTGATAGAGTCTGGCCTTCTCTTAATCATAATAATGTGGCTTGAAAGTGGAGTTTATATTTATGTAAAAAATCATAATCCCTATCCCTACAATCCCTATCCATCCATCCATCTACCCATCTCCTTCCGCTTATCCCAAACAATGTTGCGGGGGCAGCAGTCTAGCCAGAGACGCCCAGACTTCCCACTCCCCAGACACTTCCTCTATCACTTCCGGGGGGATACCGAGGCATTCCAAGGCCAGCAGAGAGACATAGTCCCTCCAGCGTGTGGGACGTGCCCGGAACACCTCCTGTCCAGGGGGCATTTTTAACTTCCTCAAAGCCCACTTCAGTGAATGCTGAATTGAGACCAAACTGAGGAGCTCCACCGTTGCCGAGACAGGGGCTTATGCAAACTCCATTTATTATTGTCATTAATAAAAAAAATATATTATTTGTACAATTGTGTAATCTACAATCATAGTTTAATTGCAATATTGTCTCGTAATAAATCTGATAATATTCTAAAACAGCATTAATATTAGGGCTGAGGCACACGTTAGAGTGCTTCACTCTGATTTGGGGATTTATTCTTCCAGAATAACCTTTTTCAGTTATAAAAACATTAGTAAATACCTAAAAAAGTAGAATTTAAGAAGCTTTATGAATAGGGCCCACCCATTCAGAAATGATTTTGCTTTTCAAGAAAAGTCTCTAGAGAACAGTGTCACACGTAACACCAGCGTGATCTAAATACAGCATCTTCTTAAAAGTTTTTGATGAAGCCAGCTCAAAAGTAACTTGAACGGCAATTAATATGTATTTGAGTTCTCATATATAACTTAAACATTTAAATTAGTTTTTAAATAAAAATCTTGTATTTCTCTTTAGAATTACATTTACACTGAAATGTCACTCTATGCGCCTCAGCTGAATGTAAAAAAAATAATAACATGCTTTTTTCTTTTCTCTGTTGATAGTCAATTATGTCTCTCATCCACTTAGCAGAATATCAAAAGATAAATAAAAAACACTACTGATGACTTAAGTAATTAACACTATCTTAAGAGAGAAATATACACACCTGCTGGTTTAAATTTAACACTGTTGATTTTGCTGAGAATTATTCCATCTTAAGGATTGTGCTGCAAAGTTATGCCTCAGGAAAGTCACACTTTGAAAAGAGCATATGTTGGTTTGACAACAAGAGACATAGAAAATGAAAAGCAGCAACTACACTTTTTACTGACGAGTCTTTAAGTTGGCTTTTGGTTGGCATCTCGGATCCCTTTACAGCAGTACAAAAATCCAAACCCCAGGAGACTGTGATTCTCTCTGGCTTTTCATTTGTATTTTTCCAGGTAAAGCAGAGTGCTGTGGGCCGTGAAACTTTAAATTAGGAATCAGGAAGCTGGTTGTTTCATCCTCGGCTTCAAGCATTCACAAATAACCAACCGGATGCAAGCAAACGCATCACACTCAATTTGCTGATAAACAGTCTAATAGGCTGGTTCACAGTCCGCACCAGAACCAGCGCAGCCTCCCTCGGCCAAATTATGCATAGTCTTTCGCGTCTCGTTTGCAAGTGGTTTTCTCTCTGGAGGATTCTTTTTTAGAGCAAGGAAAATTGGTTTCACAAACCTTGGATTAGACGATGCTCCTACCTCCATTATGTTTGCTGTCTATGAGTGATTGCCCGCATGCTGAGATGAAAGTGCAGCCTGGGAACCGAGGAGATGAGGCGAACGGGACGCGATAATGAAATCAAATGAGGCATGAACATTGGCTGTGGCTGTTATCACTTAAGAACACAGGGGAGGAGAGCGGAAGGATAGTCTCGGCGATAGGACCCCAGCTCGGCCCACTTCTGGAGAGCAGTAAATGGGCGAGGGCTGGGTGTGTGTGTGTGTGTGTGTGTGTGTGTGTGTGTGTGTGTGTGTGTGTGTGTGTGTGTGTGTGTGTGTGTGTGTGTGTGTGCGGGGTTTGGGGATGTAGAGGTTCATCTGTATAGCTAATGTATTTCCGCTGGAGGGTCACTGCCGCTCCGTGTGGGGCTCTACACTCAGACACTTATCCTCAAAGCTCCCTCTGGACTGGAGCCAAACGGATAATACAACAACATGAGAGCAGAGAGAGCAAAAGTACTCACAGCACACAGGAGTGGCTTTGTGCTTTTTATATACACTACCAATCGAAAGTTTTGGAATAACACATTTTTGTATTGAAATTTATGCAGTTTAATGTCTCATTCTACTCTGAAATGAAAGCATTGAAAAATAAACAATTGAAGGTAAAAAATAAATCAGAGAATCAATTTATAAAAACACATTCTAAATAAAGTTGTCAAATTTAATGCACATTTAACACATTAACGCAAAATTACTTCTAACGCTAATTAATTGCACGTAAAAAAGTGTTGCAGTAAGTTAGCAAACATTCAAGAAGCAGACAAAAGTCCCTCACCAAAAGCAGACAATGCTGGAGAGTTTGCAGCAAAAACGCCTGGTCAGCTCAACCACGAACAAACTTTTATCAGCTAGTCCTGGACTCGGACTCAAGTCAGACTCAGTTTTGTGTCTCTACTTCTGGTTCAGCCTCAATGACTTAGACTCGGACTTGAGCACAAAGGACTCACAAGTCACGCTCAGCAACAACAATACACAACGTCTGCATGTGTTCAGAGCGGGACGAGCTCCCAGCCTCTAAATGTAACCCTAAAGTTGGGCCAAAAAAAAAAAAAAATATATATATATATATAGCCTTAATTGATATGCCACAACCAAAAGTCCATTAAATGTGTTTAATGAAAAAGGCTTATACAAAACTAAAATCCCAATCATGTGTCAGTTTGGCTCCCACAGTTCAGATTTACAACTCTCAAACAAACTTGGTTTGACTTGAACTCGATTTGGACTTGAACACTAAAAAACTGTCATCAGCTATAACTTAATGGATAGATACTGCACATAGGTCAGTTATTTTCTTTTCATTTATCCATTGGTGATGTTTCAAGGCTAAGGCAAGCCTCTTTTTGTGATTCTGATGTTGTAACAATGATTTTCTTGCTTCAACTCAACCTGTCAAACCTGTCGAGTAATATCTTCACAATTGAAATTGAAACTTTCTTACCAGGACCACTATTAAACTGTGCTTGAAGCGGTTGCCCTGTTAGCCGCTAGTCACGCAAGCTGTTGACCCTCAGAAACTTGTCTTTGGATTTTGTTGTGGGTTTGGTTTTGCCAGACCTCTTTCTGTCCAGAGTTTCAGAGTTTTCTCTGGTTTCTGAGTGTCTGGTGAAGGAAACTGTACTCACTGACACCTTGACTTTCTTTGCAATTTCTTTGTAGACCTCCATTTATGAGTGTTATATCTTCTATTGTTAAATTGTTGAAATGGCTCAGTAGCTCAGTGGTAGAGCGGTCGTCCTTCAACCGGAAGGTGGGCGGTTTGATTCCTGCTCTCCCCACAGTTCATACTGTCGTTGTGTCTTTGGGCAAGTCACTTATCCCTCCTTACCTCCATTGGTGTTCCAGTTGTAACACTGTTGAATGGAAGTCACTTGTAAGTCGCTTTGGATAAATGCATCTGCATAATGACTAAATGTAAAAATTGGGGTGTTAAACTTTTGACCGGTAGTGAAATTAAGGCTAATCAATAAAATTTGGCAAAATGAAAAAGACAGAATTCTAAAGAGAAAAGTTTAAATTCTGAAAATATGATTACAATTCTGAGAAAAAGTAAAGTCTGAAATCTGAGAAAAACAAAGTGCATTCTTGTGAGGCAAAAAGGTATCCTTTGAAACAAAGGGTGATAATGGCTGCAAAAGAGAGACTTAAATGTAACAAATTTTGGCAATAATTTTCAATATCAAAAGTCCTGTTTTACGTTTCTTTAATCGCTTAAACTCATATATGTACTAATCGATAAGTTTCCAGGCCCTTTGCTAAGGACCGTCCGGTCCCTGTACGACCAGAGCAGGAGCTTGGTTCACATTGCCGGCAGTAAGTCAGACCTGTTCCCAGTGAATGTTGGACTCCGGCAGGGCTGCCCTTTGTCACCGGTCCTGTTCATTATCTTTATGGACAGGATTTCTAGGCGCAGCCAGGGGCCGGATGGAGTCTGGTTTGGGGACCACAGGATCTCGTCTCTGCTTTTTGCAGATGATGTTGTCCTGTTGGCTCCAAGCCAGGACCTTCAGTGTGCACTGGGGCGGTTTGCAGCCGAGTGTGAAGCGGCTGGGATGAGAATCAGCAGCTACAAGTCTGAGACCTTCAGGTTGGTGGAGAGCTCCTGTCTCAAGTGGAGGAGTTTAAGTATCTCGGGGTCTTGTTCATGAGTGAGGGAAGGAAGGAGCGTGAGATCGACAGACGGATCGGTGCAGCTTCTGCAGTAATGCGGTCGATGTACCGGTCTGTCGTGGTGAAGAAGGAGCTGAGCTGTAAGGCAAAGCTCTCGATTTACCGGTCAATCTACGTTCCTACTCTCACCTATGGTCATGAGCTTTGGGTCATGGCCGAAAGAACAAGATCCCGGATACAAGCGGCCAAAATTAGATTTCTCTGCAGGGTGGCGGGGTGTTCCCTTAGAGATAGGGTGAGGAGTTTCGGAAGGAGATCAAAGTGGAGCCGCTGCTTCTTCACATCGAGAGGAGCCAGCTGAGGTGGCTCGGGCATCTGTTTCGGATGCCTCCTGGACGCCTCCCTAGGGAGGTGTTTCGGGCATGTCCCACCGGGAGGAGACCCGGGGAAGACCTAGGACATGCTGGAGGGACTATGTCTCTCGGCTGTCCTGGGAACGCCTCGGTATCCCCCCGGAAGAGCTGGAGGAAGTGTCTGGGGAGAGGGAAGTCTGGGCGTCTCTGCTTAGACTGCTGTCCCTGCGAACCGGCCGAGGATAAGTGGTAGAAGATGGATGGATGGATAAGTTTCTGAAAAATTGCTGTTTGCTAATGTAATCCAGGTTACTGGAAATACATAAGATCTGTCTACTAGTCTCTAATCCAGATGTCATGCAGTTTGTCATCTGACAGATTTTGTGGGACTGTAGCATAATCTTACTTTGCTTCCAAATGATCCTCACAATACTTGCAATAAAGAAAATGATAAAACTCTAAAGGTACCAAAGTTCCAGCTGTCCAAAGACTTTGAAGTTGTCTTTCTGTCACTTTTCTGTCCAATTTCTCATGGCGTTCGAATGTAAGGTGGTCTCTGAGGCTGTAACAACGTCTGAGTCTGAGTCACCATTGAAGCCGTTAAAACAGGAGTCAGCTCAAGGTCTGTCTTAACTGCTGGACTCGGCCGTTCCCTTCCTGCTGCTGCAATCAGAGCCCAGTAATGACATGGCACTGAGCCATCGCCGAGACTTACAGTTCAAATATGAACCAACCATTTCAGATTTACGCCTTCTGCAAGATTTTATTAACACAAGGACTGACACGGCTGCTGGGGAACACTCTCCAGAAAACATGATACAACCAATATTGGCTACAACAATTAAAACCAATCTTAGCAAGATAACTGGATTCTTCTGAGATATTATAAATGTTAGTTTATTAGTATTACATTACTAATAAAACATTAACAGAAATGCATTTATACTGAGTACTTTAGTATATTTAAATGCATAGCTACGTCGAGCTACAACATTGATGAGGCCCTAAGATTTTACTAATGTTCCCTTTTCTGTATCAACAGCAACAGAAAGTATTTAATTGAGTCTACATTGCTCAACTTCTCTCACTAAAATATTTGGAGGTCTTCACCACCTAAACAATATTATATATTATATTATAATTTGGTTATAGTCTATTACTGTAATATGAGCTGATGAGACAAAAGCATAATGTGCCAAAAGACACATTTACTTCTTTAGCAGAACTCTTCAGTTATTAAGGCTGTCATAATATTCAATCAGACTGGCTCAAAAATCTCTGTGTCCAAATTACTGTCAAACTGTGGTGTTTTTTCTGAAGGTTTTACTGTAAACATCTCATACCGTCACATGCCTAATGTGACTATGAAAACTAATTGGACTGTGAGTCCAGTCAAATTATGAATGTATGTTTGCATTGTCAAAATTCAGTTTATAGAGTCATGTAAATGTAGCCAGAGAAAATTCTCATTTAGTGTCACTAAATGTCATGTCTTTTATTCCTTGTTTTTATTTTGTTACTCACCTTGTGTCTCATTTTAGGTTACTTCACTTCCTGGTCTTGGTCTGCCTTTTCGCCTGTGTGATTACTTGCCCTGCCCACAGTGTCTTATACCTGACTTTTGTTAGTCTCTGTTGATGCTGCTGCAGTAAAACACTGCTTTGTACACATTTGTTTACTTTTGTGAGAAATTAAACTTAAGCCATGTGGCTCATTTGCATAAATCCACAACGGATTTCACTATGTGTCATTATAGTTAATTAATAAATGGAAAGGACATATTTGACCAGACCAGGACTATGGGTGGATTACAGCAGTTGCAAATGTTACAGTCGGTGAGTGTTTTCTATATTGAATAGGCTACATGCCCACACTCTGGGCTGTTGTGTGTTGTAAACATTTAATGATGATCTTTAGTGTTGTACAGAGCTTTTTATTCAAAACAGACAAACATTACTGCTGTGGAGTTGCTTCCAACAGTTCTCTAAATTGTCCTGTTTCCTCGTTAAACGCAGCGCTTGGCAGAGGATAAGGTGTGATGTGTAATATTTTTGATATTATGTGTTTTATTTTTGTATACCTATTTATTTATTCATTTATGCATGATGAGTTTATGTTATGTGTATTATGGTTTATACTTATGCATGGTTTATATTCAAATAGGATGTCATATGTAATATATCTAGAAACATATTAATAGAACAAGGAAACATAATGTCAGAGTGTATGGTTTTTACATGATAAGTTTAATGAACACACACACACACACACACACACACACACACACACACACACACACACAGGGAAGATCTAAGTTACAGAAAAGAGACATGTGCCTGGCACCAGAGGAGGTTAGAAAGTAACTGGGACATAGGTTAAAGCAGAAAGGCGGGGGCCATTAGAAAGGAGCGGTCCTTTGCCCAGTGGAGAGGTTGTAAATTGTTAAAACTGTCATGTGGAAAAAGTATAAAAGTCTAGTTTGAAGAGACAATTTTTGGTAGAATTTGGGATGGTCTATCCGGATCGTTTTGTTGTTGGGCTTGTGAACAATAGAAGACTCTATGGCATAGAGATGGTTGTGCATTTGTGAATTATTCCATACGATGGTGCATCTGAAGGCTGAGAGGTCAGTTTCAGATAATTTTTCTACGACAAATGCTTTTAACAACCTACTACAAATGGTTAAAAGGTTTTATTTTTAGGTTATGTCCAAAGTCTGGTGCACATGACGCAGGGTCTAATCTTTTTATGCAAGAAGTGAATGCGCACAATGTCTTCTAATTTTACAGCATTTTATAATCAGTGTTGCCAACTATTTTCAACGGAAAGTAGCTAAAGCCTGGCCAAAAAGCCGCTAAATGTCGCTAGATGACGTTATGCGTAAATTAGCATATTTGTGACGTCCTCGCGTCAACATACTAAATTGCATACTTTCTTGTGTTCTGCCTGTCTAATGTGCTTTCTTGACAAATTCATGCTCACATAATCTTTTCTACTGAATTTTATTATGATATAGCCGACTGTCCCAATAAAGCTCTTCTCATTTCTCATCTCAATTAAGTGATAAGCACACGAGAAGAATGGAAATCAACACACAAGTCAGAAAAAAAGACACACACATTTAAGTGCATACTAAGTTTTATGTCCCGTCCCACTCCCCAACCTGCCTCATGCTTGTCAAGAAACCGTTTAAGGCCATATAAGCTACTGACAACGCATAGCTATAATAATCCTTTTAAAAATGTTTATTGGGTTTCACCCCAGTTGAGTTAAAACATTGCATTTACTTGTTTAGTGCCTTTTTTATTAATGTCTATGCCTCCTTTGACTGGACTAAATGCTCTCTGATGTATAAACCTCTTTCTATAGTGTAGTGAGTTGAATAGCAGCAGCTGTGGGATGTAAATGAACGGAGAAACAGCCGAGTTAACCACATTTATCAACCTGTCTACTTTAATAAGAGTTTCCACTGTGTGGATGCGGATGTACAAAACAGGTGCTACAACTCATTTTATGCATTTAGAAAAATATGCAAAGTTTATTCTAAAGTAATGATCGAGTGCACAGACTTCTATCGAACACTTTCCAAAAATTTTTTAAACAGGTTTTTCTACTGGTTGTATGCAGTTGCATCCAGAGGTAGTTTATTCATTGTCCGTTGGCATTGACCCTAGGGAATCCAAGTGAGACCAGACTAAATCTTTGTAAAGGATTGAAAAAAGGTTAGAATGGCAGGCCAGAATACTATTTTAACAATGGTAATGCCACTTAAAATGTACTTTTCCGACCCAAACAACAAAACACGGGGGGGTCAGGACCTCTCCTCATAAATGTTTGTAAATACAATAGAAAATACCCCCCCTCCCCAAATAGAAATTGAAAACTAAAGAGAAAGCAATGTGGAACAGATCCAGTTTTAGTCACATTGGTGCCCTTTTTAGTCTAGTCCAGTTTCAGTCGACTTAAAGTCTGAGCATTTTAGTCAGAATTATCCATGACTATTATCATCTAGTTTTAATTGACAAAAACTGATGAGATTTAGTCTAGTTTTAGTCAAGAAAAATTGTATTTTGATTTCTTTTTAGTAATGGAATTCTATTTAACGCAGTCAAAATACAGTAGTATAAGTACCTAGTAGTATAGACAAAACCAAAATAGTTTTTTAGCCAAACCCATTTCAAACAAGATTATCTTATATTATTGTAACCTTTTTAAAAACTCAAGAAAACATCCATTCCAGACATGGATCAATTTACAACATATTTATTTTACCCACCAAACATGTTAGAAATACACACACTAGTTAATAAAAAAAAAAACAATAAAATAGCATAAAAAATATTTAAGTTTGTCCATTATTCATTCACTCCACAGTCACACTACAACTGTAGTCACAGATGCCCTGGGGCAGACTGACATTTTTTTAAATTTTATTTTTATTTTTTCTGGCTTAAGCCCAAAATGTTGATAATAGTCTCAGGCCGACACTAAAGGGAAAATAAGCATGATTAGTGCGGACAGTGAGGAAACTATAGCCTTAGTTAGACTCTGTGAACCCCACGCTGTCGTTCTGTCCCGGACCATAAACACATCTGTGTCAGAATGCAAAAGTGGTCCTAAAAGCATAACTCATGGACACCGAGGAAAGTTTTAATTAAGGTAAACAAAGTGGTATCTTGTGTGTGGCCAGGCAGCAGGTGAGCCGGTGCATCAAGCTCATTTGTGTGCAAGTTGGACAAGCATGGAAGGTGTGCAGGTAGATTGGGTTCCTAAATAGGAGAATGACAGGAGAGAATGCTGTAGACTTGGGGCAAGAACAGGGCACAAACGTACAGCTCCAAAAACACAATCCAAGACACAAAGTTCTTCCAATTTTGGTCCAAATTCCAGCAATCCGTTATACCAGCAGCTCTATCCAAATCCAAGCTCCAAATCCAAAATCGGTCTAAAAATATAAAGGGGCAGAGACTTGAAGTCCAATGGTGGGGGCAGGCAGATCACAGGTCCGGTTTTCACAACAAGGCTGGAGAATACTGCACAAAGCAAATGACAATCTGTTACTAACTAGAAGGGCAGAGCATGTTATATAGGATTGTGGAAATGATACAGGTGAAAACAATCGGGCAGTAATGAGTGTAAGGCTGGAGCCAAATTTAGTTAATAGGAAGGCGGTTTACCAAAATAAAAGTGCAACAAGAAATGAGCAGAACATGACTACCTGCACATTTAAAGACCTGACTGGTAGAATTAAAACAAAAAAAAAAAGACGTAATTTTTCTTGAACCAACAAACAATATATGCTGTAGTAACTAATGGTTATTTATTCCTCTTTGTTTCATGTATGTATGACTTTTTCTTTCCTTACAGAAGTCATAAATCCAAAAGAAGAAGGTTGTGCTTGATTGTATTAAACACATTAACAGCACTTAGTTCTGGTTCAGATGTAGAGTGGGTCAACTGTGGCAAATCTATGTTGTTATTATACCATTCCAAATAATGATATAAGACATTGCCCCTGTACATAACACACCAATAATAGTAAAAATAGTCAAACAAACAATGCACAACGACTAAGAGAAAAGGAAAAACAACACTATAGACTCCAGGACTTTCCCTTGGGTGTAAATCTGCTCGACGGTACTGTGATACCCTGGAAGTGGCAGTCTCTCAGTATGCTCTCAGCAGTGCCGTAGTAAATTATCCAGTGATGTCGGAACGTGCGGTGTAAATGCAGGTCGCTGTGTGGATGTAGTGGCACTCGGAGGTCAGTGCATTGCGTCCTCTGGGGTTTGGCTCCCGAGCGCTGACACAGTAACACGTTGGACAGCATCCAAAGTGTCACGTAGGAGTTTTACTGCGGGAGAAAAATTACTCCCGGCTTCTCTCTCCAGCGGCTCAGAGGTTACAGTCGAGCTTCACTGCCAACAGCAGCTATTCTAGTATGTTTTTTTTTCCCTCTAAGGTGCCTATATACAATATATATGCCTCAGAGAAAAGCACATACAAAAGTTGTACATATTTAGGCAACTTACTTTTTCATGCCTTCTGGTTGACCATGTGTGTTTAAACACACATCTACAGAAGAAGAACATTAAAGCACTAAAAACTCACTGCAACTGCACCTGCACTTATGTCTACTGCCACTACTGCATGTGGAGAGTTCTGTTGAGACAATAGGTTCTTGTTAGAAACACATTCTGTCTTTATAACTTGGAGTTGCAGCAGATGGTTGAATGGCAATTGGCAGAGACCTGGACCTGGCACTGGACCAATCAGGACACATAAAACAGTGGCAGCAGGAGCCAACTCGTGACAGGACGTAGTCCAATCTCGCTTCATACATTTTAGGTAAAATGTTACACAGTGTTGCTCAAAGTAGAAGGAAACTGCACTAAGGAGGTAAAGTAATATATACTGAAACTGTTACCAATTCAAGTTAGTACTTTATTTAACAGTTAATGACGAAAAGGGTAACTTACTTCATTGGTGAATAGCAATAGAGCTCTGAATGTCACATGGCTCAGTCAGTTTATCATATTGGCAGGAGAAAGTGAGCAAAACATGAACACATCAATGTGTATATCTCATACTATCAGACTTTATTAAGCACTTTTTTCCTTTTCAATTATTGCCCTTACACGTGGTGAAACATATAGACTTTAATCATGCACCAAGTAAATGTCAAAAGTTGATCAAGATGATCACATAAACCTACAGCAAACCGAAATTAACTAATGGCTCCGTCCAGCACTTTATGTGTAGCTTTGTCATGCCGTTGCCGATTTGTGTTCAAACAACTTCTGTGTCCTCCTCTTCTTTAGAGACATTGCTCTGTTGTGAATATGACGTCATTGTTTTATTTAACCAGATGACTCAATTGAGAACCAATAACTTATTCACAGTGACAACCTGGCCCCATTGGGAGGAGGGGGGGGTATACTTATACACAAGGAGAACATGCAAACTCCACACAGAAGGTCCCTGCCTTGGCTGTGGCTCAAACCCAGGACCTTGCTTTGAGGCAGGAGTGCTAACCACCCTGCCCTTGTGTTGTCATTGTTTCCTCTACACAGTTTACACGAGCAAACTGTGTAGAGTTTGCTCGTGAGAGTTTGCTATTCTAAAACCTTTTCAGCAGGAATCAGAAGTTTGTGTTTTTGTGGGGAAGGAACGTCGGCCTTGTCTAAACGAGAGGCCAATCTGCAACAGAATCATTATTTTGAATTGAAAACTGCACAACCATAGGACTTCACCATACAGTAGAAGCGTGACTAAAATCACGCAACCATATTGTTTTTTCCATGCGCTTACACAAAGATAACACTTGTTTTAGTTTTTTCGAATATCTGCTAATCCTTCACATTTACAGTGAGGTTAGCTTCAAGGCCCAGATCCCAACACCAGTGGATTTATAGTGTGGTTCAGTGAGGCGGACTTTAATACATGTCTAATGTGGGTGTGATCCCGTGCTGGCTTTTTTCATCTGATCAAAGCAGTGATTTATGGTGTCAGCCTCTGATTTGAATAATAACACATGGAGCTGCGGCGAGGCCTACCTGTCTGCAGTAAGTATTGTAATTTAGTCCTTGAATAATTCCCTGTGGTAATCAGCCAAGCAGAGATCGGCCAGTGATTTATTATCACTTAAAATGATAACTGGGCTCGACAAAGCATGAACGAAGGCTGTGTCAGAACTCCACTCATGCCACACTCACCGTGAAGCAGAGGGCCGACAATGAAACAATTGTAATAAAAGACTCATTAACGAGATGCAACAGATGTGGGCATAAGGCAAACCAATCACATGTTTCTTTAAAGTCATCAAATGTTGTTCCTCTAAAAATGCGAGTCTGCTAATATTAACTACAGAATCAATAAAGAAATTGAATGGACTCTAAAAGTAAGTTAGAAAGTAGCTTCAAGAGACTTTTTTCTTTTTTACAAAACTGCTCATTTAAGACTGTTTTGTTAGGAGTTCATTCTAAAAGTACAGCAATCGACCTTGCTAAGTCCAATGCCCATCAGCGTTCATCGTGTTTACTAAGTAGTACGGTACAGGTTGGTTCAGTTTAGTTCAGGTAAGCTCTAACAACCTTGTGTTTCCATTTTCATACCCAAGCCGTGACACAATATGCTTTTTAGTGGCACTTCAGACCCTAATTGGTCATTTAAAATGGAAATGCATCTGTTCTGACCGGACCTGCACCGTACCACCCCAGTGGTAACACTGAGACAAACTTAAAATCACATTCAGTGGGGTCTGTTATTGTTAAAAAGGTGACATCAACAGTTTCTGAAGCTGACTCAGGTAGGTAGTATAAAGGATTTTAATTAATATTTTATTTAATTAATACAGTAGTACAAGTTTACATAATACAAGTTTGTAATCAGTGTCATCAGTCTGTCACTCATAGAACTCCAGCATACACCTGTACAAGCTAGAGCTATCTAATAGTTTGTATTACTCAACGTTCCTTATCCCAAATGTTCATGTACTAAATCCATGTGTCCGATCTGTAGATAAGATAAGACTTAATGTAAAAAGTAGACCCTTGAAGAAAATAAAAAGTATATGAAACTACATGGTGAACGTTTTTTGGGAGCCTTTATTTGATAGATTTAGCGTAAACAGAAAAACGGTTGGAGAGGAGACAAATAACACTGAGCAAATGGCCCTGAGCTGAGATTGTACCTTGGCCGCTCGAGTATGTGAGTGAACCACCGAAGCGCCTCGTGGTGAACTCTTTATGGTAATTTTACAAATGTAATTATTGTAAATGTGGTGTGACGTTTTTCTTTCATGTTAAACATTATTACCTATTACAACAAATCACGGGCCACTGAGTCAACAGCATGACAGCTGAAGCCAGGCGCAAACTCTGTCAATCAGATGTCTAATATGAATACTCCTCTTCCAAGGTTTTCTTCCATTACACAGGGACTACTTTGTTATGCTTTCAAATTTAATCAATTTTCATCCTTATTATGTCACAGATAATATTAGCCATAAGTTGAAACCTAGCATTTTTCATTTTCAATACATTTGTTGACGAGAAACTCCCAACACAATGCATGCTTTTTCAGACAGTGAGTCACTTGTGTGCAGATTAATTTGCTCGCTAATGGGATTTTCAACAAGAAAGACTCCAACAACCATCCCATTAATCACCTCCCTCTCTCTCTGTAGACTCGGAAACATCACCAGGCCTGACACGTCGCACTGTTAGTGTCAGCTGTGTCAAATTGCACCAAATTTAAACTCCGCAGCTGCATATCTTATTCGCATTTCTCTCCGAAGCTGCTGACATTTCATCACCAAAAATCTGAAACTGTGGATCCAACAGGGACGGCGACGTGGTGATGCAAGGGATGTCTCCATGGCAACAGACGGAGCCATGCCAGAGAAGGCTGCTCTCGTGAGTGAGTGGCTAAAGATACAACGGGCCCTGATTGTGAGTCTGAAGGCTGCTGCTCACTGGAGAATTGCAGCAGACTTTTAGATCTTAACTGCATTGGTCTCAAAAGGAAGGACTCATCATCATTACAAATTTTCAGAACCCAGGTCTCCCGAGAATGTGTAATGCCCTCTAGCAGGTGACCCACCAAGGAGCACCAGTTATATTTTGCTCTCGTCTTAACCGTGGCAAACCTGCTGGTCCAATGGTGTGGCTGAAAATGTAGCGACTGTTTTACCTTTAAGAGTGTAAACAACATGGCATCAGAGTCGGTTCACAATTTTAAACTTTGGTCAAAAAAAAAAAAAAAAAAAAAGCAAAAGGCGTTCACTCGCTCACTGTCTATTTCTCTTCTGCTTCACAGACGGTACCGGACTAAGTCGGCTCCACAAGCAAGCCATGCTTAACATGTGCAACAAAAACAAGTTTGTGTCGGAGCCTAAGCTTTACTCTCTCCAAAACAGACAAAAAGTCCCGCAAATTTCCCGTCACTGGTGGAGAACAGCGAGAATGTGAGCAGTAATCTGTTTAAAGAGGCTAAACTTTAAACGGAGGCTGTTATTTCGAGTCTGCTTTCTGAGCCATAAGTTATTATCTGATAACACAGTCAGAGCCGTCTTAAACTAAGTGTTCATCTGTTTGAGGCCCTTGTCAGAGAGATGTCATAATGTTCTGGATCATGTGCTGCCTTCTGTGAGTCTCTGCTGCAGCCACTGACAACTTAAGGTAAGCGGACTTAATCTGGTCCTTTTGTGAAGTACTTCTCGTCCTCCCATTAATTATTTCCATTAATACATTCTTATTAGTAATAAATAAGCGGTGAAAATGCATAAAAGTTAATAAGATCGACACAAAATAATAAACCAGGTCTATATCCATCAATGACAGATTTATTGGGGATTTTAAGAAAACTTTGTTAATATCCACTTATTCAAATTTACGTTTATTTATAAACTTACACATGAACAAAAAAATTTTCTATATTTTTAATAAATATGGGGACAGTTGACATTTACTTCAGGATGGTAGGAACTGGCTTTTGAGGTGATTAAAAAAAAGTTAGTATGGAGCCCTGACTAACAGACTAATTATTAATTTAAAGTACTTATATTGTACAAGTATTCATTTAAAGTAAAGCAAATGTTTTCAGTGCAAGCCCTCCCAGATGATACTGCAGAGCATGCTATGTACTGTGGGCAGTTCTAACTCGCAGAGTCAGGTTACAGTTTTGCAATGATTGTCAGTTCATCAGATTATTAAAACATTCACTCTTATCACCAGTTTTATCAATTCACGTTCAGTCTTATCACATATGTTTAAAAAAAATAACTGGTTCTTTTATCAATTTACATAATTAATTTGTCAGTTTGTCAATTTAAACACATTTTAAGCTTGAATCAAGTGAAACCCCAAATCTTTCTTCAAGTGTGCTACTTCATTACAGCTGTAGCTCATTTGCGCAGAAAGAGTAAAAGCCCTGTGTGATGTTACCAGCTGAATGAGACGAGAAGAGTGTAAATAAACGCCCCATAAAGACAGCCAGCCGTGTTGAATTTCCAGATGAAGATGCAGCCATCTGTTGTTCTCTCGGTGAATCGCATTAATCAGACTCCAACTGAAGCCATATTTAGTTCATTAACACATTCCTCAGATCTCAGCAACTCCACAGAAACACGAGTAAACAAGTTGGAGTCATCACGCCGGGCGGATGATTACTACCACTGTCACATGATTGGTTTCCCTTTCTAATGGGGCATCTGACATATTTGATATACTACAGCTGAAAATGACAGCTTTACATAACCTTTACAAAGAAATTTAGTTTACAATTCATTTATGAACAGTGCTTTAAATATTGAAACTGAATTGTGCTAATTTAATTTGTCTTTTTCTATCAGACACTATTTTGTATTTTACAGATAACGTTAGTCACAGCCAAGCGATAACAGACTTACCAATGATGACGCAGTATGGGGCTTAAAGAGACAGTTTACAGTGCCAACTTTGACAAGATATCAATGAGATGTCAATCCCTTTAAATGTTGTCTTTTCTGTTGTTGAAATGGTCTAATTTTAGAAATGGGATTGTCCCTTACAACCCCATTTCTAAAATGCACTTGTTAGAAAAAAAAAAAAACTCTTGGAGATGACTTCTCTTCTTTTGCTTCATGTGCTGGGCAGTGCTTTCAGCAGCCATTTTCCCACTTTCTCAAGGACACAAGGACTGAAGACTCGGCTCGATTGACTCGAGTTGATGACTCAGTCTTGTGCACAATGACTCAGACTTGGACTCAGACACATTGCAGTTTGTAGGGGGAAACACTCTCAGGGGGAGGTGTGGAGCTGTTGCTGTGGTGATACCATACAGCGCTTCACTCGGCTTGGCCCTCGACGTGAGGCACCAGCGCTGACCCATAGACATTTAGCGCCATCTGCAAAAACATAAGGGATTTCTCTGAAGATATACTTAATGGTTCGGTTAGACTTGACACCCAGTGACGAGAGTTCCTCCATTGTAATAATAATAATAATAATAATAATAATAATAATGGATTGGATTCTTTTTCACCGTGTGGTCAGATTTCCATACGGCGTTGTTTCGTGCTCTCCCATTAACTCGTTGCTCAGGGAAAGCGGTCACGATGTCCGGAGGTCTGGATGTCCTTCAAATGAAGGAGGAGGATGTGCTGAAGTTCCTAGCCGCAGGAACCCACCTGGGAGGCACCAACTTGGACTTCCAGGTTGAGCAGTACGTTTACAAGAGAAAAAGTGACGGTGTGTACATCATTAACCTTAAGAAGACCTGGGAGAAACTGCTTCTTGCTGCCAGGGCTATTTCTCCCAAGGGACCATGGGACTCAAAGCGCTTACAGGCCGTCCATTATTCATTCACTCCACAGTCACACACTGGTGGTGGTAAGCTACATCTCTAGCCATGACCCACAGCCTGGTTGTATAGCCTGGGTCTTAAGTAAGATCTGCACAGTTTCACAGAGTTGGCATGGAAACAGAGATTTAACATTACAACTTTATTTTAGTTGTAACTTAGAACTTAACTCCTCTAGACCTTTTTCAAAATGTATAAACTACACAATTTTTTATTAATCCTATAAGTTCATATCCCACCTTCAACAAGAAAGTTTTATTGTTACAAACCTTGAAATATAACTGTTATTTATTAATATATTTATAATTTCTAGGTTACAGTCGGTGCAAATTCAAAATTCTGTATGATCTTTAAGTTTGGTCAATAAACATCATAAATTATCATAGCCTATGCTTGATGTGGTTGTTTCCCTTTCCTCTTTTGAGCTCGGTTTGTCTATAAACTTACTCTAAACTCACAATTAAATTTATATAAGGCTTCTTTATTAATTATTATTTTGTCTTTTGACTGGTGCTCTGTTACTTTACATTTAGCCTAATCCTGTCAAGAATATACACTACCTACAATAACAATGACACTTTTCTAAAATGCCATCTCCATCCAAATAACATTGCAATTGTATATAAACCAATTTCTTGAAGACTTTGGACAGAACATGAATTAGTAATTATCTTTAAATGTCTCGTCTTTGTCTTGCTGCATTCAGTTGCAAAAAATGTTACTGCAGCTGAGTGTGAGTAGTTCCTTCAAACCACCAAATAGTTCTTATATTGTTAATTGTTAAAACAAACAAACAGACTGAACAGAGCTGGCAGACAGATCTACAGAACAGCCACTGAATTAAGTAAATTTTTGTTGTTTGTTCCAATTATGTAACATACTGCGTTCTATACCTGCCTGTTCAAGAACAAGACTTCCTTCCGCTATCAGTGCAAAAAATAAAAGTTCTGCTTTGCGTTTCACATAAAGTGCGTGTTTTAGTTTAGTTTATTTTTGTCAACAAAAAACAATCATATGTTGTTCATAAATAAAATGAATAATCTGACCCTATGCTCGTGTAGTAGCCAAATTTCTTAAAATGGGAGTAAAACAAAAATCATTATAGGCATTATTAAAGTATGAAAATAAAAAAGTTACGGGTAATAATATCAGATGATGGAGATTTTACAGCTCTTTTATACCACTGTTTAAAAGTGGGGAATTAAAACAATGTAACAAGACTGAGATTTTTGCCCGATTACTTTGTTCTAACTGAACTCAGCGCTACAAGTTCATGGTCAGCTCTAAACTTTAGTTTGATTTAATGTATTAGTATTCTGCAGAGGAACAATTGCTTTGGTCCCCAGGAGACTGTTGGAAGTGAGAGTTGTTTATCAGCAAAAACAAAATCTGGTAGTTGCACCTTAAATGCCCATGTCATGAAATAAGCACAATTCTAAAATCCCAATCAATGTGTCAGTTTTGGACCCACATATGTATTTGGATGAACAAACTTTGACATCGGACCCAAATTGAATTGGACTTGACTTTGACTAGTCTTTGGTGACTTGGACTCAAAACTGGTGGCATGACTACAACACTGCCTTCCACCAGAACTGACTCCTGGGTGGGGCCTCAGCGACACCAATGTTACTGCTATTGATCTTGACTTTGCTGTTGCTTGTATCTTGACAGTATCAGTAGCTAGCAACAGCTTGTGACTACTAACCCTCTCTGACATTATTCCAACTTTGATCCAATCTTTTCTTTATATTTTTTTTAAGACCATATTCCATGTTTATTCTTTATAAATGTACACATCTGCAAATTCTCAGACAGCCGCTAACACAACAATCAACTGTGTAAGAGGCGAGGAACAGATGAGTGTCTCGATGGAGGGAGGGCTGTTAATAATAACCTTGGCGCTCTGATTTGCCACTGTTGGCTCACATATATGATTGTAATAACTGGGCCCATTGTAAAATCAATAGGAGAATAATAGTTTCCATTTGTTGGCGTGGCCAGAGCCCTTCAACATCATGAGCGCCATGGAATAATGCAGAGTGAGGTAAGAATGCCCTTGTTGCAGAGAATAGGGTAATTCATCTTGACACTGGCTGATTTGGCTTCCAGAAAGCAATGCATTACAATTGATTAATAGTATAATTACAGCCGCTATCGTCCTGCTGCAGTGACTTTGTAATCTGCTGAAAGCTTTGGGAGGCGGCATCAATTCAACACCGCGACCTGTGAGGCATCTGCTGCTCTACGCTATCTCTGTCCTCTGGAAAACACTGGCCAACATTCAGAGGAGGAGTTTTAGTCTTCCTGCAACTTTTCATCTCAGTCATGGAGACAGTTTTCAAAGAAAGACTCTAAATGAGTCGTAATGGTTCTGTTACACAAGGGAGAAGATGGGGCTGGGATTGAAACAGCTCCTTAGTCACTTTATAGTGCACTATAGTTATTATGCCATTTTGTACAGGTGGCCGAATGTCTAGTCAGCTAAAAAGTAGTGTACTCAAAATTTCTCACAATGCATCATGAAAAGTAACAAAAAGCACTGATCACTGGGCAGCCAAAATAAACCAAAATTCTATTGTGTAAGTTGCTGGAAAAATGCTTGTCTTGAGGCAAACTATTGCTTGAATAAAACCTCTAAGACAAGTTTTCTTGTTGCAACAAAATCATTTTTAAGGCAAGACAATGCATTTTTTTGTATTTGAGAAAAACATATCTGATCATTTAGTAATATATACAATAATAGGAATCATCTGTGAAAAATATATTTTTTTAGACATGATCTAGGCTTTATGCTTAAGATTTTTAAACTGATGAGACATGAGGTCTCAAATTGGGGACAGTCCCATTGGTTGATAATCAGCTTATAAGTGTCATGTCCCAAACTAGTCTGTCCAAGTGTATTTAATTTCCTGTGTATTATTGTGAAATGTCTTACTTCTGTTGGTTTGTTAGTTTGACTTCCTGTCCTTGTGTCTTTCCCTCTGTTGGGATTACCTGCTCCGCCCTAATGTGCTTCACCTGTGTCTCATTGTGTTCCCTATATAGTCTGTGTGTTTTCCCCTGTCCTTTGTTGGATTGTAACCTTATGTCAGGTTCCTAGTCTTTGGAGTGTAACCGCACTGGGGATTGTAATCATATGTTTGTTCTTGGCTAGATTAAGTCTGTTCTGCCGTGTGGCCTTTGTGAAAATCTTACGTGGAATGTAAGCGTTTGAACTGTGATGAGTAAGCGTTTGAACTGTGATGAGTTCTGAGTTATAGCCTTAAGTTTCTATTTTCATCTCTGATGGTTTTTGATTCCAAAGTTTTGTTTTTGGACTTTGTTCTTGTTTTTGGTTTATACGTTTTGGATTTGGCACAACTGCCTTTTTGTTAATAAACTGTTTTAAACCTGCCACCGTCTTGAGGTTTGCACAGTGAGTCCTTCAAGCAATCTTAGTATCTTAGTCCCTAGTGTATCCGTGACAATAAGTAGGTTAGACTATCTGGTCGTGTCTTAAACTGGCTCTCCTCCTACCTACTCAACAGAAACTTCTTTGGTGAATTTACCTAAGAGAAGATGCCTGTGAACTGTGAGATTCCACAGGGCTCTATCCTGGACCAACTTTTGTTTGATCTAGATATGCATGCTCCTGCCTAAATCTTCTAACAATACAAAATACTTAACTCTATCTCCCTCTCTCCTGACAAAGTAAAACTAGTGGAAATATAATTAACTATATAAAAGACATACCTGGATGAATCAAAGTTCCCTGCAACTAAACACGGACAGATCAGAATTTATCGGTCCAAAATCAAAAAGACATTGCATTACTGCCTAACTCAGCTTCTTTTTACTCAATTTTAAAGAACATGCAATCAATTTTGGCATTATTTTTAATTCAGCTCTCAGTTTTCATTGTCACAGATGACCGTTTTTCAGTAAAAAGAAAATCTGGTAAAAATCTAAAATCAATCAATCAAAATCCCAATCAATGTGTCAGTTTTCTACCCACATTATCATGAATCGCTTCACTTCTTCCTTCTCTGCGTCACCTCACCAGTGCCACGTGTTCCACGCACCTGCAGCCTATGTCTTCTGTGAGGTATTTAAACCACACAGATGATTAATACAGATTTGTTTCAGCATTCTGCCTGAACGCCTCATTGGTGTATCTCCTTGTTTGTGGTGGCCCTGCATTGTTTCCTGTTTCACAAACCACTTATCTGTCTCAGTTCCAGTTCCTGACTTGGCTCCAGTCTTCGGTATAGCCCTTCAACCTGTTGCCTTTGCTTACTTGGCCCTGTCCCATGTTCCAGCTTCCAGGCTTGGCCACAGCTTGTCCTTTCTGATTCTGTTTGACTGTTGTAAATAAAGGGGCATTTACTTCCTTCGTCTTTGTGTCACTCCCCATTACACACATAAGTATTCGGATGAACTTCGGTGACTGTCCCTCGGACTTAGACTAGTTTTTGGTGACTTGGACTACAACACTGCCTAAGTCCTTCCACCAGAACTCACCCCCAGCAATCAATCTAGCCAACATTACTGATATTGATCTTGAGTTAGCAGTTGCTAGTATCTTGACGTCAGTAGCTGGAAACAGCTAAATAACTATTATACAATATGTTTTTTTTTTTTAACTGGACTTGAATTGAATTGTCATGTATAGTGGCTGCACTGGCTTCAGTTTTTCTCACTTGTTAATTTACAACTGCAATCCATTTGTTCATGTTGTACATATTTTAAATAAAGTCATTATTATTATTCTTATTTTACTATTGGTTATTTTCTGTTTATTTAGTTTTTTTCTTTTTTATCTTCTAATTTTGTTCTTTGCTACGACTTTTGTGTAATTTCTGTAAAGCTCATTGAGTCTGGCACTTCTTTCATGGCTGTTAAAAATACAGACAGTGTATATTCTAGCACTGGAAAAAGAAGCATAGAGAAATGCAGTAATGAATATTGAAGAAAAATATTTGAAGAAAAAAAAGAAAACTCAAATGTAGTGCTAGTGTTAGCTTGTGATAACAAATGGACTATAGCATTTCATTTAAGGCAAGAATGCAGTGCAGTTTATAATCCAATTTTATTCATTAATTGGACAAGACTTAATTACAATATGTTTTTATATATCCAGCAGATGTTTGGTTACATATATGCCAGCGCCATATGATGTGTGTTCAAACCCTTTCACTAATTAGTCCACTACATAGTCCCCAACGTATAATTAAGCCCTATAAAGTGATTTAGGTTATTGACTAGGGAGTTGTTTCGGACACAGAGCAGGCCATAAAATTCTTCCAAGCTGAAACGTCCTGTTGGACAGAAACCCCCAACGTTGAAATCTCTGGCACCGAGTCTCCCACCTGAAATAGGGCTCCAAAGCTTCATTGGGTGATACTTGGGAAGGCAAAATGTTTTTATAAGCCATTTGTCTAATTCATACAAGAGGGCCTCTCTCTTCAGCACTTTGGTGTATATCAAAGGCCCAATTTAGATACTTGACTGGACGAGCAACTAACCTATCAAAACCGATAATTATTCAACTAACAGATGTATTCAATTAGTAAAAAATGACTCTGTCTTGAACATGCTTTAGTGCACAATTATGCAATGCTAATGCCAAATACCATTGATAATTAATCATGATAAAAGAGTGGGTGAGTAAGACACAAGATTGTAGGAAATTGTTTGTCATGACACCAAACACAGAGGGAGGAGATGAAAATGTCTCATGGTTTAAGTTATACAGGACCCTGGGAAACCTATTCTGAAGCGCTCATCTCTCAATGCTCAGTTTTGGTTGCTGACCATTTAACTGAACAGAGTTCAGTTTATGTCCCTTTGTCATCTCCACTATTGGACTTCACTTGTATAGTCTTTACCGAGTTGTGCTCAGGTTGTTTTTTTTTCTGGATTTGAAACATTCTTGGAAAGTGCCTCATTGATTTAGCTGTGCATTACATGTTTGAGCCAGAGTCTGTGAAGCCAGGGTAAGAACGAGCATCTTTCAATGCTAAGTCAACGGTAAGCCTGTCACAATGACTACTTTTTGTTGTGCAATATATTGCAGTAAACTATATTATTGTGATGTAGTGTTTCCTCTGGGCCAAGTGCGTTGGTGTGTTGGCCAAAGGTCACATGACCTGTTATGAGGGGGGGTTTGGGAGTAGGGAGAGATAATAAGCGTAATAATAGTTTATCTAACACATGGTCTACAATATCATATTGCAGAGACTAAATGCATTTGAAATATTGTAAACTTTTATTTCCTCTTTTTTCTTATTAAGCTGAACTGTGGACCTACAATAGCAACAGAAGAATGAGGGATAATTTAATATTCTATATTTGTATCATGATTTGTTTGATGATACCTTCATTTAGCAGCTCTGTGTCTGTGAGCATGCAGCTCTGTGTCTGTGAGCATGCAGCTCTGTGTCTGTGAGCGTGCAGCTCCGTGTCTGTGATCGTGCAGCTCTGTGTCTGTGAGCATGCAGCTCTGTGTCTGTGATCGTGCAGCTCTGTGTCTGTGAGCATGCAGCTCTGTGTCTGTGAGCGTGCAGCTCTGTGTCTGTGAGCATGCAGCTCTGTGTCTGTGAGCGTGCAGCTCCGTGTCTGTGAGCATGCAGCTCTGTGTCTGTGAGCGTGCAGCTCCGTGTCTGTGATCGTGCAGCTCTGTGTCTGTGAGCGTGCAGCTCTGTGTCTGTGAGCGTGCAGCTCTGTGTCTGTGAGCGTGCAGCTCCGTGTCTGTGATCGTGCAGCTCTGTGTCTGTGATCGTGCAGCTCTGTGTCTGTGAGCGTGCAGCTCCGTGTCTGCGGCGCGCAGCTCGTGTCTGCGGCGCGCAGCTCCGTGTCTGTGATCGTGCAGCTCTGTGTCTGTGATCGTGCAGCTCCGTGTCTGCGAGCATGCAGCTCCGTGTCTGCGAGCATGCAGCTCCGTGTCTGCGAGCGCGCAGCTCCGTGTCTGCGAGCGCGCAGCTCCGTGTCTGCGAGCGCGCAGCTCCGTGTCTGCGAGCGCGCAGCTCCGTGTCTGCGAGCGCGCAGCTCTAGGTCACCTCCGTTTATTACGACTCGTCTCAGAGCAGAGAGAGCAATTTTGACTGATGCTCTTTACTCAATAAATAAATACCAGGAGCAGTTCAAATTTAGTAAACTAAAACTCATCTCGAAATAAGCCGCAGTCTATATTAGATTATTCTCTGTCTTTTTATTATTAAAGTGTGTTGCCTACTGTGCACTTATATAGGGGCATGTACAGGTGAACTGAAAAGGGGACTTCATTGCTGTGGCCGCCACGCACAAATGAAGGCAGCGAAAACACTGTGCTGCAAAATATTGCAGCGCCAATTACTATTTGCCATGCACTAATTTCCATATATTGTGCGATAGGTCAATATTTCAATATATCGAATCAACTTGCAAACAAATTACTAAGCCTTTAAAAGTGTATTCAACAAACATAGTTTCCTCCCACAGTAGTTAGTGATACATTAGTTTGTGTACGTAGTGCCTAACATATTTTTTATCTTGATTTTGTGATGTGTAGCTTAGGTTAACCTCAGTTGCTACACAAAGAGCAGACAATTCCAAGTCTCTCGGAAGTTCTGTGAATCTCCCGCATTTTGATAGTGGGCTCCCTGATCCCCACAAGTTAAAATCTCCTGGAAATCTAGAGCGAGAAACAGACAGACAGAGACCGAGACTGTGCACCAAACCTCCCTAAAATGACTTTTTGCAGGTTGCAGGTTGCAGTATTGTAGCATTGGGCAGCTGCTGGCTGCTCCCCACTGTACTTTTTGGGTTTTTATGGTAAAACTACTGAAACGATTAGTGCAGCAGTCCTTTAAAACATTCGTCATCAGACCAGCAAGACCAGAACAGAGAGCTGGGGCTGGAGTGCTCAGAACGGGGCAGGAGGGACCGCTGTCTCAAGAGCTGAGAAGAGCTTTAGATAAACTGTACATCAGGAGATTTGTGCATCTGATTCAGGACTTCTAAATTCCTGTAGCCTACCTGCTCTAGGTTAAAACCACAATTTCTGAAGCAACACCTCCACATCTATTTTTTGTTTACCAGGTCTGGGGACATATCACAATAATATCTAATCCTTTTTTTTCCATTTTAGTTTATTCACTGATATGAAATTTCATGTTTTGTGAAATGCATTACAACAGTATATTGAGTAAATAACACTGACGTGACATGTCTCTTGTCTAAATGACAGCTTATAACCTCATATACCCAGGATTACTGGTTCTTTCTACATACAACCTAACCAGTAGCACATTTTTTATAATAAATTAAGCTTTAAGCAGTAAACTTTGACATAATAGCGGGCTAACGTTGCTATGCTGCAATTAAAACAACATGGCAGACGCATACTTAGCTCTGAGGCTTGTAAAGTGATGTGAGGAAAGAGCCCTTTTCTGAGATACAAGGTGCTTTCACACAAGTGAAGAGCCTCTGGCTGAGAACAGAGAGATCCCACAGTTGCTTTGTTTGACACTTGGTGAGTTAGTTAGAAACCCCAAACACACAAGTATAGGAGCAGAAAGGATATAAAAGTATCTTTTTTGGGGGGGCATTGACTGTCCCCTTTAACAGCAAGTATATCTGTGACCCACAACATCCACAGGCAACCAGACAATTAAGACATGAAACATTAATAGGCTGAGAGAGAAATACAATTAGGAAACAATAGTAAAAGGACTTTCTTGCCACGCTAAGGCTAGTACTAACAGCATTTGTCATATCAGACCTGGGCCTGGGTTTAACCGTTTGATTAAAACTAGAAGCACAAAGGAATTTCAAGTTGCATTTTGCCACAAATGCCTTTTTCCTCCATGTGATAAATCCAATCAAGTCTAAGCTGAGACCCGTGGCTCCTCTTCTTTATTTTCAATTTGATACCAATTGTGTAATGTGTGTGTGAAGATCACTGATTGAATCAAATCGTGACCTTATAAAACAAAAATGAATCGAGGCCTTCTTCAATCTTGACACCTCTAAAATAAATCAGATTGTAATTTTTCTGTGAACACACACACCTGAAGGGTTTTCACACATCATAACAGACGGAGACAGATTTTTGTTATCTTGAGCAAAGCGAAATTAAAAAGTGTATGCCTATTCTAACCAAACTAAAACAACGCTATTGGTCCATTGGTGGTCCTTTTACAAATGACCTTTATTATTATGACTGGTTATAGTATAAGTGGCCCATTTATGTCCAATTAAACATTTAATACCTTTCCATGTTCCTGTATAGTTTCCATGGTTACCATTCATATTGCAGTGAAATGAATTCTCATTAACAAGAGTTTAACCAGGTATTTCATTTAAGTATTAATTCTCATTTTTAAAACATCCTAAAATGGCAGGAAATTAAGTGCCCTTCTCAATGAAGCTTGTGTCCAGAATAACAATGAGTGCCTCGGCTCTTAAACAGTGCCTTTTTGTGAAAAAAAAAACACGTTTTCTAACACGAGGTAGAAACAGAGCCATGGCAAAGGTAAGATAGAGCATGAAAGAACCTCTAAAGAGGCCTCTGGTTGGATTTAAGAAAAGCAAGTAGCGCAGTGGCTCTGTCCTATAACCGGAAGGTTGGTGGTTTGATTCCTGCTCTCTCCAATGTTCATAATGTTGTTGTGTCCTTGGGCAAGACACTTGCCTCCAGTGGTGTTCCAGGTGTAACACAGGTGAATAGAAGCTTAATGTAAGTTGCTTTAGATAAAAGCGCTAAATGAAAACATATAGGGACTGCTGAGTTATGTGTTAATTTCATCAAACGCTCTTTTGCGTAGATTTTTTAGAGCTATTATGTGACAACCTTGTGTGGCACATCAAAGAGTGAAAACTCATATTGAATTAACTTTCATTGCATGCTTTTGAATTTACTCCTGTGATGAGTGAGGCGCCGGGAAAACAGAGAAGAGCCATTAGTGGGAGACTTTAGCATAAAAATCTGTTAATAAAATTGGCCTCAGTTGTGTCAGATCCTGATGACTAAACTATGTAACTGAAATAAAAGAAGAAAAGTCACACAACATCCACTGTGCAATAAACTCTTAAGAAGTAATCAAAGAAGCTATCCATGCACCTTTTTTCAAATGCTAATAGTAATGTTTTATACACCCAGTATGTAAAGTACGTAAATAAACAGCAAGCCAAACTTGATTTTCACAAGCCAGGATCTGAGCGTCTTGCTACTCAACGTTAAAGGTGCATTTGCGCCACCTACTGTGTTGGAGTGTGAACCAGAGTTTAATCGTTCCTCACCACTGCAACTAATTGGTAAAAAAAAGTAAATCAATCTATTTTCAATTTGTCAGTCTACACTCTTTAAAAAAGTAAACAAAATTCTTCTTTTTACATTTATTACTCTTGTAAGGCTGAACTCTTCCTGTCCCAGTTCTTCATTGGTAAATTAACGTTGGTTGTGGTCTATTATATTTTGGGCTGTGATGAATAACGTGTTCTACAGTTTCTGCTTCTGAACAGCTGTCACATAATCCTGTTGGGTGCCTGTTTGTAATGTGTAATATTTAGTTTAACCCATTATGGCATATCCATAGACGTGAAATGATGCCCTTCTCCCTCGTGCTCCCACTAGACGCCCTCACTGTGCTCACTGTTCTTTGGAGTGCGTACAAATGTCTCCCTGTGTATTTTTGCAATTCTGCTGTAATATTCCTTTTAATTATAGAGTTTGCCTCTGCCTTGCTAAAAGGTATACAGTATTTATGTGGTGATAGAGCCAGTGCACGTTTTGCCAGCTGATCTGCTGTGTGTGTTGTGGGTGTGCTGGAATCCACATAAACTTAATGTTGAGGTTCATTCTGTCAAGTCTGTGCAAAGTTTCATAAACTTCATTAACAATATCTTAACTACTTTGTGATGTAAAGTTTTCCAAGGCAATCAATGTGGAACTTAAATCAGACAATAACCTGCTTTATTTGTGTCTCTTCTACCCACTGCAAAGCTGTTTCTAATGCCATTAGCTCAAATGTAAAGACTGCTAAATGTTTTGATGTTTTTCTTTGTACTAAAACCTTTAGTGTTACTATAGTGAAAGCAAATGGTGTGTCTCCTGTATTTGAGTCTTTTGAACCATCTGTATTTATTGAAGTGTAAGAGATGCATACATCTCTTACACAGCCGGTCCTCATCCAAAATTTCAACATTCCTAGAATGCTTATAGTGTTACTGGTAGTGGTACCAAAGAAATATATTGTTTAGGGCTTAACATCATATCATCAGCTATCCTTTTATACCTCCAGACAAAACTTACTCCTGCTTAGCTTTTCCACTCTCCCAGCATGGAAAAAATGCTAGGAGATTAACCCAATATTGTACTGTTAGTTGTTCGCACCTTAGTTGTAAGGGCATCTCGCACACCTCCACTTGAAGTGCAGGAACAGGATGTTTTAAAAGCCCCACAACACAGTCTCAAAGCTTCCAACTTCTTCAGCCCAGTCATCGCTGCATATGCAACACATCCATAATCTAGTCTTGATCGAATTAATGCTACATCTATTCTTTTTATTACCGTTCTATCCATTCTCCATTTTAACCCTGACAAACATCTCATTAAGTTTATAACATTCTTGCACTTTGTGACTTTGTCCAAAACATAGCATTCCATGTTATGCTTGCATCCAACCAACTTAAAGCCCCAATTCTTTCTTTAATGTGTAAAAAGCCCTTAAATCCAGTTGAATATTCTACCTGTGATAGCTATCATACTAAACTTAATCATTTAACCATTATTTTAGATCCTGTCATATGCCTTTTCCAACTTAAAAAAATTCCTGTTACTAATGTTTTATTGACTTGATCATTTATTTTATCGTTTCCAGACATATTACAGGGTCCATGGTTCCTCTGCCTCTTCTAAAACCACTCTGGTGAGGTGCATTCCTCTCTGCAAAGAACACAAGTTGTTCTGTGATCCTTCTTTACATCATTTGTCCCATATGTGAAGTCAAGGCTGTAGGTCTATAATTCATTGTACCTTTGCTTGTTTCCTAATACCACTGCTTCTATCTAATTATCTGGTAGCATACCTCTCAAACTTTATTATAGAAGTTAAGGATTTTTGCAGCTTCTTTCATCCAAGTGCTTGAGCATGCTGTAGCAATTGTTATCCTTACCCGGTGACAATAGTGCAGATTTCAACAATGCCCTCTTCATTTTGTCAAGTGTGAATGGAGCGTCCATTACTCCTCCACTGATTTCTTTCTATTCAGAACTTCCAGATGTGCACACCTTGTTGCCTCTCTTCCTAGTTCTAGCCCTTTTCTGTCAGATTATTCAAACTATGGATTGTAATGCTTTAATGCTTTTGCTATAATTTCTGCCTTTTCCTTTTTTTGACACTATTTCTTGAATGAATGAATCAATCAATCATTCAATCAATTAATCCTGCTTTTCTTTTCATTTTACCTTTACTCCCAGGAATGGTCTTAATAGATGCCTGTATCAATGATGTCCTAATCTTCCTGTCAATAGTTTCGATCTCCTCAACTAAGTCTATTGTCCCTCTGTTCATCACATATGGGTCTAAACAGCTCCCAGTTTGTTTGCCTAAAGATCCATTTCCCCCCCTTGTAAAACATTTTTTTTGTAGAATGACTTGACACAATATCAGAAAATTGTTAATACCCACGGTTATGTCCTCAACTACCTCCCATTCACAAATGGCCGCTAGATTTCTAGTTACTAGTGTTAAATCGAGTGCTGAGGTTTTCTCTGTGCGCACATCAAGACAAGTTCCTGTCCTATCATTTAAACCCACAATATTCTTTTTTTCCAACACCTGTCTATTGGGTCCCCTTTAAAATCGCTTCTACTTTCTAACCTCAACGTACTATGTGCATTGTCTTGATTTCCAGTCACTGTCAAACCACACTTCCTTGAATTCTTTCCTCCTCCTCCTGCTCTCCTGTTGGTGATAAATGTTATTCTACTGCTATAAATGTGTACACCTCTGCAATTTACCACTTAAACAGCATTTTATTACTTTCTTACTTTTCTTCTTTACTCTTACCTGCTGTATTTCTTTTTGCCTTTTCATCACTTCACATCCCCAATAGGCTACACTGTGATCTCGATCACAGTTGTAACATTTGGCCTGCTCATAAACACAGTCAGCATACTCATGAGCTTCATCACACTTGGCACATCTTCTCGTGCCTTTGCACATTTTTTGCTGCGTGACCAAATCTCTGGCAGTTGTAGCACCTGACTTGTCTAGAGAACTTACTCACGGACATTATAACGTAAACAGTAAATAAATACTGTTATGTTTGCTCTCACCTTTTGCTTCATTGTCAATCCAATAGGCACCCTGCAAATCACTTTATGTTGTGCTATCGCAGTGGCTCAGTGGTAGAGCGGTCGTCCTTCAACCGGAAGGTAGGCAGTTCAATTCTCACTCTCCCGACAGTTCATACTGTCATTCTGTCCTTGGGCAAGACACTTAACCCACCTTGCCTCCAGTGGCTGTAATTAGAACCTCAATGTAAGTCGCTTTGGATAAAAGTGTCAGGTATATGTAAATTTGTACACCTGCTCTCTCTGTTTTTGCACACAGTTAACAAGTTTCCATCCCTCCAGACCTTTGCCTATTGTACCGACTTTTTAAATACTGTTAAAACTGGACTGGATTTATCAACACAATACCTCCCTGCTCTCCAAATCTCAATATGATCTTAAACTCCGATTCCTTCAGCCCTCTCTCTGCTCATTCTCGCTCACATGCTTAACTGACCTTAACTTTCTTTGCATCGTTCCCTGCAGTACTACCACTTATTTTTATTTTATTTTTGGCTTATGCCCTTAATTACCTCCATATTATCTTCACCACCACTTGCGTCCCAATCTCCCCTCTCTGGTCCTCTTACATCACAGGTGTGTCCACTCATCTCCTTTGTTTTTCTTCATTCTAATTAAGGCCCCTTAATTACAAACCCTAGCTGTCAGTAAAGCACAGGTATTTACTATTTTAACATGAATTGCAACAAATGAAATATAAAATCTGAGGATGAACTTATTATAAACCTTTTAACATTCTTTAATCTAAGGCCTTTTAACCAATGGGCAGAACACTAAGATTTAAAAGAACTTACCATCACTGCGGACACAGAATGTGAATTCTTTAATTCTCTTTGAACTTCATTTAGTCTGTTCTTTAACACTGTGTAAAAGAAGTTTCTGTGTAACTGTAAGGCTTCATTTTCATTAAAAAATTTGTCCCAAAAAATAATTTGCTGATTATTGATTTACCTTCGTGATTGATGGATCTACTGTCCCTCCAAGAGTAGAATACATAGCCTATTGCCTCAGGAGCGGTAGGTAAAATGAGCTGGCTGTCAACTGAACGCCAACGGCTGTGCATTTTTGGTAAATATGCTGCTAAATAAGCCGCTACATCCCACGCATTTGTAACTGACTGCTTAATAAATGTGACTTTAAGATGCTGAAGGAAACACAAAGGTATCATAATGGTGGCAGAAACACAGAAGCATAGGTCTTCTGGTTGGATGTGCAAAACAAAAATTTACAAAATCATAGCCTTGCTTCAGACTTTTGTAACGGCTGATCTGGATTCATTTTTTCAG
This sequence comes from Neodontobutis hainanensis, assembly GCA_024349245.1. NCBI lineage: Eukaryota > Metazoa > Chordata > Actinopteri > Gobiiformes > Odontobutidae > Neodontobutis > Neodontobutis hainanensis. The sequence goes on from JALDNG010001452.1 coordinate 89,517, forward strand.
TGCAGTGGACATAGATGAGAGATCCCAAACCTAATGGATGCATTTTCAGATCAGTGCCTTATAAAGGGTTCATAAAGTAAAAGGAAAAACAAAGTTGTTGCATTGATAGTTCTAGGTATGTTGCTCCCATGTGACCATTGTATCAAAGCAGCACATTACTCCGTTGTATTAAGATCCAAAAGCCATTCATCATCCTAGACATTTTGACACAGTGACCATCAGGGCTAGTATACTGCTTACCCTCTATTGATTTTTCAGCATCAGAGTTCAACATGCGGCAGGGGTACAAAGCAAACAGATGAATGATACAGACAGTTGACCGGGCTACTGGGTCCACACCGGTTTGCAGCGTGACAAAGACATCAATCAAATCTAAGCCTGCAACACAGAGCTAAATGGACCATTCTGAGTATGTGCGTCAACAAAATGGAATGTCAAATGCTTAAAAAGGTTTAAAATGGATTTCTTTCATAGATTGTGGGTATGAACAGTGGCACAATATGGCAGAGTCAAGATGAAAATTACACTGTATTGTCCTGTAACAAGTGCAGTCATCTATTTACATTGTCAGATAAGCATTTCTTTAATATAAAATCTTCTTAAAAGCACAAGTTCAATGAAAAATGTAAAATTTCTTTTGCACAGCATAAGCTTTGTCCAAGAAAAGATGGCAGCATTTCTGGATTTCTTTAACTAATATAAAGGGAGGGATGGATGGCTGGATGGATAGTTCCCTTTCAAAAGCTACACTTAATGCTGCGTAGAAATGCGCTATTGGACCATTCATTGACCAGTGAAGTACGTTTGTCAAACACGCCAAGAATTAGCCTAAATAACCACTGTAGGTGACGTAGCTTGATCAGCCGCACCTGGTTGTGACATTGACACAGAAGCATCTTCAGGTTTCTTTGTCTTTAAGGACTGCATTGTGTGCTCAAGCAAACCTCAAATTGTATCCAAATAAAAAAGACAGAAAAGGAAAAGAAAAAGAGGAGTTGTGCCTACGCCAAGCCCCTTACTCTGAAAATCAATATCTTCTTTTTCTTTTGGCTGTTCCCTTCAGGGGTTGCCACAGCGAATCATCTCCCACCATCTAGCTTTATCTCTTGCATCCACTTCTCTCAGACCAACTACCTTCTTGTCCTCCTTCCCCACATCCATAAACCTCATCTTTGGTCTTCCTCTTCTCGGCCTCTTGCCTGGCAGCTCTAACCTCTCCATCCTTTTACCAATGTATTCACTCTCCCTCCTGTGAACATGTTTAAACCATCTCAACCTGGTCTTGACTTGACTGTCTCCAAAACATCTTACATGAGCCTCTGATGGACTTATTCCTGATTCTATCCTTCCTTGTCACTCCCAAAGAGACCCTCAACATCTTCAGCTCTGCTACATCTAACACTCCTCAGAGCAACTGTCTCCAAACTATACAACATCGCTGGTCTCACTACTGTCTTGTAAACCTTTCCTTTCATTCTTGCTGGTACTCTTTTATCACCCATTCCAGCCTGCCTGCACACTCTTCTTCACCTCTTTTCCACATTCCCCATTGCTCTGGACTATTGACCCCTTTTCCTCTTCTCCCTGTGACCTTACTGTTCCACTTGGATCCCTCTTATTCACACACATGTATTCTGTTTTGCTGTCATGCTTAACAATATTTTCTCTACTACTCTGCTTTCTCAGTCATTTGAGCATTTTAGTACTCCTTCAATCTTTCCCTCACCCTCCTGTCACCTATCAACACATTGCCATCTCTATCTTTAATTACTCTAACCTGCTGCACATCCTTTCCATCTCTCTCCCTCTGCCTCGCCAACTGATACACATCACTCTTACCTTCTTTAATATTTAACCTTGCATGCATGTCCTCAAAAGCTTTCTGTTTGGGTTTGCCACCCCTATCTTAACCTCACGCTGCATCTTCTTATATTCCTGTCTACTTTCCTCAGTCCTCTCACTGTCCCACTTCTTCCTTAACAAACCTCTTCTTCTGGAGACTCTCCTGAACTTCCTTCTTCCAGATAACACACTACCTTCTTACCTGTCTTTCTGATCACCTTGGCTGTAGTAGTCCGGTCATCTGGGAGCACCTCGTGACCACCTAAAGCCTGTCTCAACTCCACACAGCACTCTTCCAAATTCCACCCCTTTGTCTTCCGCTCTGCCTTTGCTCTCTTCATCTTACACACCACCATCCTATGCTGCTCAGCTACACTCTCTCCTACCACTACTTTGTAGTCGCTGATCTCCATCAGGTTACAGTGTCTACAAAAGTAGACATATAGTCCACCTGTGTGCTCCTGCCACCACTCATATATGGCACCCTGTGTTTCTGCCTCTTCTTAAAGTACATTTTCATGCTGTCTAGGATCAAGCTATAATCAAGATATGTTGATTTTTATAAAGCTGGAAAGGGTTACAAAGTTATTTCAAAGACTTTAGAAATTCCCCAGTCTGTAGTTAAACAAACAATCTACAAATGGAGACACTTTGGGACTGTTGTTACTCTACCAAGAAGTTGGCGCCCAGTCAAAATGACACCAAGAGCACAACAAAGAATGACAGCCAAAGATTTAAAGGCATCATTGGAACTTGATGAGTCTACAATACATAAAACACTGAACAAGCAGATGGGGTGACCACTACAGGGCACCACAAAGGAAGCCACTGCTGGATGCCTGAAGTTTTCAAAAGAGCACATTGACAGTCACAGGGGTATTGGCAAAATGTTTTGTGGACTGATGAAACTAAGATTAAACTATTTGGAAAAAACACACAGCGCTATATTTGGCGTAGAAAGGGCACAGCAAATCATCATGAAAACATCATTCCAACTGTAAAGTATGGTGGCAAAAACATCTTGATGTAATCATTAAGGGGAAGATAAATTGTTGCTGATGGGGAGGGTTTTTCGAACAGAGGGTCAGAGCGGTTCTGCAGGCCTACCAGGCTGCTCTGCTCAAGACTCGCCGGTCCACAGTTTGTCTCTCCAGTAGCAATGACAGTACACTCTTGCAGCCTGAGACACTCTCAGTGCAGGAAGGAGTGCTACCACAGATCCTACCTGCTGCATTTAGACTTTATTATTCTTTAGTCTATTATATACTTCATAATAGAATTTATAATTCACATGTGTAACAATAACCTAGTCCATTTTTTCTCTTTCCTTTACTTTGTAAATATGTATAAGATAGATTTGTTTTTTGTTTAATTTAACCTTAATATTTTATCCTTTTTAAAATGCTGCTGAGAGTCTATATACGGTACTTTCTTTTATTCTCGTGTATGGTAAGAGCTGCTGTACAAGTTTAATTTTAAAGTTAATTTTCCCTGTGGGATCAATAAAGTCCTATCTTACAAACAAGTAGATAAAATAGAGCATGATTATAGTGTTCCCTGTAAATCCACAAAGAAATTTTCTAAAGCAAATAGATCACTTGAGATAAACAGATTTTAAAATTGGCGGCCAATCATGTACAGAAGCAATTTGAGCCATTTATTTTCTTTCTGCAGCAGCTCTCTGTGCGTATCATAGGGTCTGAAAATGCGTCAGCTCTCCTGGGCTTGGCTGTGCAGTGACTGGATTCACTTCAGTCTGGATGTTGCTGTGGTTAAAGTTCAGCGGATGTGTTTTACATAACACACCAGCTGTAGGACGCTGCCTCCGCTGTCACCAAGCTGAACTCCCATAAAGCCATGATGGATGGCACTGTCACTCAGCCATGAACGCATTCCCAGCATGCACTTCTGCGCCCGACAGCTGCCGATAAAAACAGAAGATTATGTTTTCTTGCACTCTGGATAGCATATATATATATATATATATATATATGATAAATATAATAAATGGTAATGCAGAGATAATTTAATTGATCAGTGCATTCAGCTTAATAAATCTTTGAGTGTTTTAGAAATGTACTGGCAAGTTGATATCAAGTTTGACATAGTGGGATTCACATGTTGCAGTACATTTAGAGCAACATTATGCTTGCAAATAGTAATAGAGTGGAATTTCAAAGTGTTCTGCAACATTTCTCTGCATAGCAAAAATGGCAGCTTGTTGACAACATATTTTATTTACAAATGTGATACTGGACCATTTCCCCACTGCAAAATATTTCTGGATTGTGTAAAAACATTTTGAGCTTACCTTTGACTTCTAGCTCTGATTTCTGCATCATAGTGTCAGTGCAGACCTGTGATTACTTTGTAAAGCACAGGACACACATAAAAGATTAATGTAAATGTATATGTTCTTTCGCTTTGTTAATATTGTATGAATGCATAACCAATATTTATAAATACTTCACTTTGCCTACCTTTTCACTATTTCAGTTTTTTATTTATTTTTCTTGCATTGCTTTTTTTTCTCTTGGGCTTTTAACATAGTGAAAAATTGGCTTTTATTTAATTACTGTATTTCACTGTAACTTAACTTTGTCTACATTTACATAGTGTTTTATTTTTGTTTATCAATGTACAGCACTTTGGTCAACCTTGTTATTTTTAAGCGCTCTATGATTAATTGGATTGTAGGGCTGACAACCTTGACTTAAGTAAGGTCACAGTTGACTAAAGTCCCATCAGTCAGATAGTTAATGTGTTAAGTTTAGCATAGTTCCAGCTGGGTCCACTGTCAGTGAACGCACCACTCACTGTTTATTGTTCACTGTGACTGAAGCTCAGCATGTGGAGAAAAATAAGTCAGTGTGGATGAAACGCAGCTATACACACGGTTATGTCTGTTGCCGGTGCTAAACCCACCCAAGGGATATCTGCAAAAACATTAAAATGTCAGTTTTTTCCCTCTTTCTGTCCCGATTGTCCCGTTTGTTTACTGTCAGTATCAATCCTAAAGCCAAAGCCGCAGTCTTTGCTTGTAACTTATTTGTCAGTAGACTGTGTGTCAATCATAGAATTGCCATGGTAGCAGCATCAAACCTCTCTGGGCAAAAATCGGACATTGCTGTACTCAAAGGATTGAAAAAAATCTCTGGGATAAGAGATAAAACGTCTTTGCCTTGAAAACCTAGGCCAGACGCCTTTGCTTCAACCTTTTTTTTCAAGATGACCTGGATGACTGAGAACCTTCACAGACACACAACTTTCTTTGTTTCACTCCAGCAGTACTCGCTGGTGTGGTCTTAAATGCCTTCTTAAAATGCTATTTAAATTTACCTTACCTTTCACCTCCTAAAAATAACCATGTAACATCTTAAGTTTTCGCATACAAACCATGCTTTTTATAATTTGTACTCCTAGACCTAACATTTTCTTTTAAATAACAGTCTTCTAAAAACACACCGTCAGTGGAGAGCCAACCTCTGGTGAGTCATAATTACAATTATTTTTATATAGGCGCAGTATAATCACTCTAATTGTTTCTCAAAGGTTAGTGTAGACTTAATATAGCTCCACAATGCTTCATGAGATTCTTATTGTGAAGGGGTTGTGTGTTATCCTACATCACTTCCAGGATCAATAGGACTCAGAGACTTACTTTAGACTTCAATATAACTCGTGCAGTCATTACTGCACATTTAAAGTTTCTGAACCTAATGCTGCGATTACAAAATTAACCTGTTCAGGTTTGGATTGGTAGGGTTTTTATACCATATGAGCGAGAGGGTGAATGATGTGTTTCTTACGTATGTGACGACTGACAGTCTCCATTGGCAGAATTATGGAATAATAAAGGGAACAAAACACTTTGTAGAACAAATCACAATCGCAGGTCAGCTTGGGCAACCTAAACAACTTGAAATGATTGTTGAAAAGGATGAAAGCCCAGAGGTCAAAAATACTCCTGGAATAAAACTAGAACAACAACATAAAAGATATCTGAATACTGACAATAAAAGGTAGTAGTTTAGCATGTTTATTTGGTTATAGTGTTCTTAACATAAGTTTAAAAAATTAAAATCAAAGTCTTTAGGCAACTGCATGGACTGGCAAATCGTCGTTTTAATGAAGGAAAAAACAGAAGTAAATAAATATATAGTAAACATTTGTCTATTAAAGTATCATTATGAACATAGCCAAAATGTATGAAATTGGGGGGCACAGTAGCCTTTATATTGAACTTGAATCAAACTGCTGACTATACAAAGGCATTTTTAATCTTCAAAGTAAAATATTTAAGTATAATTGAATGTATATGTTTATAACTACAAAATGATTGTAATCAGAAATATATTAGTGCGCCGCAAGGCAAACACAAAAATATTTGGCATGTAATGAAAATAAGTACTTTTTTTGCGTTTTAAATACCCTATGTCTGTGTGCCACTGTCTATTCCACTTAATTTGTTCTAACAAGGTAGTCCCTAATTGGAAGCCTGCACTTAAGCTGTTTGACCTAGACTTTTCAAAAAATCATTAAAATAGGACTAGTTACTTATAAAGTGTGCAAATGTGCACTTACTGTGCACATATCTCAAAGTTACCTGTGTTTTCTTTTTTAAAACCCTTTAATCTTTGAAGTTAATGTGAGCACCATGAGTGAGGGCATAGGCTCCTTTTTAATGGAATAGGCCATTTCCTTACCTGCAACCTTCAATACTGTATGTCATTGCAGATTAAACCAATAGTCAATTTCAGCTGTGTAGCATGACAACCCCTGGTCCCACACTGGGTACACCTGTGCTATAGAGGATGTTTTAAATACCTTCATTCTTTCATACACACTTGAAGGTGCATTGCAAATAGGCTATAGGCTGTACAGTTACAATTGAATTGCAAAGTGCAAGGTTTTTGCCCTGCAACTAGCTGGTAACTGTCCATGGGGTGTTCTCTGCCTCAGGCCCAAAAGCTGCTGGGATTGACTGTCATAAAGGGACAAAGTGGAAGAAAATGACTGAATGAAAATGTCAAACCTTGGACACAGTGAGGACTTGGGCAGTTCCTTTGTTTTCCCAAGCCCTTGCATTGTTAACTCAGCAAAAAACTCAGGTAAAAAATAAAGTTCCATATTACATGCACAGCTCAAAATGAACCTAATTATACCACTAATATGTGTGTATATGTTAGTCTGGGGATACAGAGCAAAAGACAACCTAAGCTTAATGAAGCAAACACTTAACCCGTCTTGTCAATGTAACACTCGAGATAGAAGGTGCTGAGTTTGTGGAACAAATAAAGATGCACTATAACAGTTGCTGCACTGTTAGTACAGACCTTGATCTGTGACTAATTTACACAAATACTGTTGGCCATAATCTTAATAATGCTCTGCTCATTGATAATTCCTACTTGCCATCAATTATTTGTACATACAATACATTATAAATATGGCCCTCATTATGTTTTGTCTTTGTGTCCCCTGAAAAGCACTATATAAATTTGATGTATTATTATTTTTATTTACAAAGGGCCATATGCACATATGTAATGGAAAGCAATATTATTCTTGTTGCATACTGTGCAATATAACTAATTAAATGCTATCTTAAGATTTATATACTGTATATTGATAGGCTGTATGAATGGTTTGGAGCGATGTCACACCATCCCTGTCATATGATTGCCCCATATTGACTTAGAATGATTAAATGTCTACATTAAATATTTAAAGGTAGGATTCAGACATAGACTTGTCAATGTTCAACACACAATTTTCTGTTTGCCATCGCTGATTGTTCTAACATATTGTGCTTTAGCGATTAAAAACAAGAATGCAAATGCACATTTAAATCATTTTGTGAGCCCCTTTTTTGCATGCTTCATAGGGTAATATTTTCATTACACGGGTTAATTTGAAGAATAAATGCACAAATGATGCATTCTTTTCCAATTTAAAGCCTTTTTGCAGCCAGATTCTGGTTGGTTCTGCAACAACTCTTAACTTCTGTACATACAAACTGAGACTTCCTAAGAGGCCTTACCCTTTTTCGCAAGCTTGTTTGTTGTACCTGTTTCTAAAATCCAGCGTTTGGCCCTGGAGAACAAAGTAAACTGAAATGAAAGGCACAGTTTGTTCCTGTTGAACCTCGGAGTCCCCAGCCCCAATCACCGCCGTTTGTTTTCCTGTTTTCCTCTCTGGGTGAAATTGACTTGAGATGATGGTGTCGTCCAATTACCTGAGACGTTCACAAACAGCACGTCCCAGAATTTTGATTAAACTGGGCTGATGAAGCGGCCAGTGCTTTTCAAAGCAGACCGGTAACTGTTTGGGACCCAAGGAGAGGCTTGGAAACAAAACGTAATTTCCCTGCTGCATTTTGTATCATTTATGCTCATATTTTTTGAGATTGTAACCTGTGACGTGGTACCCAGGACTCTGTGAGCGGAGACCATGAAGTGGCTCAGATTATACATTATGGATGAAATAAAAAGTAAGGACTATAGAGTGACAGTCCCGGTCTGTTTGCTTTACAACCAGAGTATCCATTTTCTGGTATCCTGTCCAATTTCATTCAATGGTAAGCAGGGGAATCTTTTCCATTACTGCTGCGAGGACAATAAACAAAAGTAAATCAAATCCCACAGCCATTCCAAAAGGGGGACATAATGTATGTCATATAATCATCAGTTATATAACATAACATATAACATCAAATATCAACTCAAAAGTAAGCCTGTTGGGAAGCTGTTATAAGGATTGGTTTAGATAAATAAATATTGCCAAACAACACTTAATAAATGTGTAGCTCCAGAATTCAGCACAAGAGAGCTAATACAAAATATACCTATAAACAGTAAGGTATTAGTTATATAAAACAACTATTTAGACTCTCCAACTCTGAGCCTCTGTCTGGTTCTCTCTCTGTCAGTCTCTGTCTCTCTGTCTGCTCTCAAACTGTGAGCAGGGCATGTATTCGCACAGAGAGGATTATGCAATTATAAACTGTCAGAAATAGTGTCACAAGAAGGGGACATCACTTGAGAAGGAGTGGTCCTGACCCCTGGAGAATACGCCCGTGATGGTAAGTGAGAACTCCTTAGACAATGGTAGAGCAGGTGAATGCTTGAATGAGGAGACTTGACTGTACAGTCTTTTTCTTGTGGAGTTCTGTCCTGAAGCTCACCAATCTCAGACATCCACTAACTGCTCTCTGTTCAAAAGCTTAATGCAGGGGAGGGTTCATGTTGTTCGGTTTAGCATCCGTCCGGTTGTGTGTCTGTTGCTCGACTTGTTCAACCAAAGCCTCCAAACTAACAGCTATATAGCGTTGGACTTTTCTATAAACCATCATTCTAACATGTTGCATTGAGAAGTTGCAGCAAAATCTGAAACAGAGTTAGTTACAATCTGGCAAAAAGTTAGACACTATAGTCACAAACTTCTCCCTCTGGGATTACATCAAAACCATCATGGGCAAATGAAATGACTGAAGAAGTAGTTGACAGAATAAGATTTGAAACTGTTGGCATCTTGGGCAAGGGTTTGTGATGCCAGCATTCATTCATTCATAGCATTCATTCATTTTCTGCAGGTCAGAAGAAAAATGACAAAGATGGACGATTTTTAAGCAAGGTAAACAGTGTGAACTTACTTAAAAACGACAAGAAGCAGAAATACATTCATAACAAGAACAAAAAAATTCACATCATTCAGAACAAGAATGTGTACAATAAATAAAGTGCAACGATCTCGGGTGAATGTTTAAAAGAACAGAGTGGGATGAATGAACTAAGCTTTGTTTGGACTGACAGTGCTATGTTGGGGATTTGGAGACTTTCTGGTTGAGCTACCATTAATGCAGGCCCGAATACACAGTGTGACAGCATTGATCATTCAAGTCTGGCCGTGCTGCTGTACTTGATTATAAAGCTGTGACTTTTGTCAGTGCGGAGCAATAAGAAGTTAAAAAAAAAAATTACCAATTGAGGTATTGAGGCTTAGACTCAAGTAATCTGTGAAATAAGTTTTGGCAGTGGTCTGACCTTGAAATAGAGGGAAGAATCTGACCTGACCAGTTTATGTGACAACTTTATATTTAAGCTAATAAGTTAGGAAGCAAAATGTTTTTTTAGATAACAATGAAGCAAGTGTGTAGAAACTCAAACAAGGATATTAGTTCAGTTAAATGACCATGTGCATGTGCATTACAATGAATAATGAACAAAATAAAATGGTTTCCTATTTTTGGGGATTTTCCTACAAGATTTTTATACAATAATCTGAGTTCCCAGGCGCTGGACGTCCATAGTAACCAGACACACTACTCGCACTCTGCAGTCAAATCAATTAACATGCTCATCTATAATGTAAGAGCATCGACCTGAAGCTGCAGAGTGCTAATTGTGAAAGCACTCGGGTTGCACTTTTTGCAAGGAGCAGCGTCAGTTTGTCACCAACACCGAGACAAAGGGAAGCTTCGGTGAGTCGAGAACAAAATAGCAGGCTTCAGAACCATCTCACCGTCTGCTTCATAGACGACATATTGAATACTGTCTGTACTGTAAACTACGAGCTCTTTGATGAACTAGAGTAAAAATATGGGTACATTTTATGAGTGGGGCATCAGTAGAAACAGGAACAAGAAGTACTTCCACTGGGTTTTATAGCACAGAGAAGTGTCATTTTGAGGCAGCAATCTGTTTTATGTATTTGTTTGATTAACTATTAGCTTACTCTAAAAGCAATTATCTGTAAAGAAAGTGAGATCAATTAGACTTTTTATTATCAAGGATTTTAATAGGTAAAAATGTTCAGCACTTGCCAGAAGTCTTGGCCAATCATGTGCTTGCACTGAGAGTGGCATTGAGTTTGGGATGCTCCCATTGGTCTACAGTACAAGGTGTGTCTACAATGAAATAATGGCTGCCGATACGCCCAAAAAAGTGTCTGCCTACACAAAGAAAGTAAAGAGAACAAGGAAGCAAAGAGAAATGGGGACAAATATTGGCATGCACATAATGTTTAACGAGGCGGTGTGTGACTGGAGTGAATGAATAATGTGAGCGCTGAGTCTCTTGGGAAGGGAAAAAAGCGCAATATAAAGAATACATTATTATTATTTTTATTAATTATAATGTTTCTAGTACCTTTATCAGACATCAGCTGTCACAAAGTGCTGAACACACAAAAGGCACAAACATTATAAAATACATATCATATCAAAGTACAGTCAGTCATCAACTCTGGGCTAATATTGGCTAGAATAATATCTCTGCTCTTTGGGCCAAAAGACAGAAAGTAATCTAAAAGTATGAAGTCAAAGAGCAACTTGCATTTACAATCCAGCTTTTATAATCCATTTTTATAACCATCAAAATAATTCTACTAATGCATCCTTCACAATTGTTGGTCATTTCTAAGTCTGCAGAGAGACTCCATTTAATAATTTCACATAAAGAGCTGCATACAGATACAAGCCTTTAGTATGTTGTGCTGGATGTGAGCTGTATTATTATATCATTATGTGTATTATATGATTACAGCCCACTCTATGTCTTTTCCACATCCCACTCCAATCACTGAAGGTTACATTAAGAGATTTCTGAAAATATCCCATTATTGCCCCTGTATACAAGTAACGCCTTGAGTCAGGTTTAAATCACACTAATGTCCCATGGCTCTCATTAAATACTCATTCTTTATGGCACACAATAAGGTATTGACATGTCTCTAGTTTAACTAAAGGTCTATATTGTGAAGAATAAATGGTAATGGACCAATTGTAGGTTGAAGACTGGTCTTGGATTTTTGATAAACCTTATTTTATGTAATTTTATTATTGTGCAGAAAACACACAATGTAAAATGTGTTACATACAGTTTTTTTGCATGGTGACCTTTACACACAATGAGGCGATGAACTGAAGCAAGTTTCACAAATGATTGTTTGAGGTGCGTTTGATAATTTTTTATCTCTCTTTATTTCTCTCATAAAACAAAAAGTGTTCAATCAGCCGTACTAATTTAAGTAATGGTATTGTGTGCAATGGAAAGGAGGCCGTTTCTCTTTTATAATTTGGTTCAGTAGCCTTTATTGAAGTAAAGCAGATCATGTTGTCCACGTTCACCAGAGCCATTTGGCCCTGGCTCTGTGTCATGGTCCCGGTTTAGTGTGCAGTGTAAATTAAAGAAGGAAAATAAGCTACATCCTACTCATATTTTAGCATTTTATCTTATCTGTGTTTTATCCTGATATACTGTAGTTTGTATAGTTCAGTTAAGTATTTTACCTTTTTGTGCTAGGACGAGTTTAATGAGACTTTAATGAGTCTTCAGTGAGGAAGAGCAGGTCTTAAAAATATCCATATATAACTCTGGCTCCTACATTTGGTTATTTTTCATTCTGTAAAATTCCAAACAGAACATAGTAATTGGTCTCTACTTACTTGAAGCCACACAAATGTAGACGGTCAGTTGGCATTTACCACAATATGTTCTTAAAGCATACTATGGTAGCTAAAACCCTTTCCCTTAGAACAGGGGTGCCCAAAGTGGGGCCCGGGGGCAAAAATTGGCCCACCAAGGGGTTTGATTTGGCCCAACAAAGGTTGTCCTGTTTTGCAACTGAAATTGCCTGACTGATTTAATCTGTCTAATCAAATGACTGTATAAAATATGGACATCTTCCGCCCATTGCTCCCCTACTTACCAATATTGTTCTCACCATGGTGGTTACATCCAGGCATTTTCGCTTTTATTGCATAGTAAAACAGTGGTTTTCAAATAGCATTAGCATAAAGGACATATCAAAAATTTTAGAGCCTGCCCTCTGGTGGACGGTGGTATATTGTTGTATGATGGTGCCCTTATTCGAGGACCTTTTAAGTTCCATGAGAGAACCTTGGTCAGGTCTGATTCAATTGGGTTTATATATTCGGGAAATCACTTGGTGCCCTCACTCATAGTGCTCACATTAACATCAAATATAAAAAATAAGACAATTCAGGTAGGTTTGTGCATGTGTGCACATATACAAACTTTTACTAATCAGATTTTTGAAGGGTCTGGGTCAAACAGCATAAGTTTAGGTCACCAATGTTAGCAGGGCTCCAATTAGCCGCTAGTCAGAACCAAATTAAGTACTTCTTTAAATTACATGTAAAAGATTTTTTGTGTTTGGCCCGTAAACTCCATTTTGTCAGCTTTTTTGGAGGAACAACAACATAATTTGCCGTAGCTTTGTTAATTTAATGTTCAGAAAGCTGTCATAAAGAAATGCTATACCTTCAGCTTTTGGCATTGCTACACACTAAATAGGACATATAGCATTTCTTCCCCTACCTTTCTTGGACATTTAAAGCGCTTTACATCATGCTTCCATTCACTCATTCACACATACAAGCAATCACACATTCGCACTGGTGGAGGTACCCACAGCTGCCCTGGGGCAGACTGAGACGTACCTGCCAACAGTTATTGGACAACCTGCTCTACCTCCTAAGCCACTGCGCCCAAAATTAGGATTTATTTTCTGTCAATATCAACTATAGCCAACACGTCCATTTTTTGTTTCTTAAAACAATAAATTAAACACAACCTTTGTCTGTAACATCACGTAAAACTGTCCTTTTCTCCCTTTACACAGCACAGTGGAAACACACACCTGAACCAATCAGGGCTGCTCTGACCTGACCCATACCCCATAGTTCAATAGAACCAAGGCTTAAGAACACCGGTATCAGACATCACCTGGACACAGAGCCGTAGCAAGAAGTTGGAGTTGTGTGGCGATGAAAGACCTGTTATAGCTACACTTCTGCAACTTGTAGCGTTAAAGCCGAGGAGCTTATGGGTAAACATGATTGGACTGGCCAAGGTAATTTTGTTATAGCCCTTACAATGGTCTCTTTATTTCTTTTGATCCCTTGAACTGTGCTGCATTTGTTTGTTCACTTGTTTTTTTATGTTCTGTTCATGTTCTGTTGTTTATTTATTTTTTTTTACCAGGAAAGAGAAAAAAATCAAGTTAAGAAATTAATTAAAAAGATATTTGAAATAATAATAAAAAAAAATAATTAAGAAAAGACTTTATTGATCCTAAATCACCTCACCTACAATATTTTTAGACCACCCAGTTACATACTTATATAGAATATAGTCATTGTCAAAAATTAAAATTACACTGAGCACTGCTGTGGTCTTTTGTGAAATGAAGTTGTGTTATGGTCCATTTCTTCACAGACGTGACGCTTTGTTGACATTTTTAGATGTCTCTAGCGTCGAATAGTATTTTGATAAAAACATGGCGCTGGCATTTATAAAAAGACATTAGCCCAGAGGCATCCAGTGATTGATTTCTTTATTTTATTTTAAAAACAGCAGTGTTTTTCCGACAAACATATTTCTCCCACTGGACTGTGACTATATTAAGTCTTTTTATACTTTTAAAAATCAAAACAAAAAAAAAACAAAACAATTATTACACCAAACAAGTCTGGTTGTATTATAGTTTTCAGTATTGTTTCAATTATTTTAAAAATGTACATTCCTTTTCAGTAAACTATAAAAAAAAAACTTCTGGCAGTTTTTCTTTATTTTTTTGTAAAACATAATCATTATTAGATGCATTAGACATTTTAATGAAATTGTAACAAAAAAAAACAACAGCCAAAGATTGTTGGAAATATTAATATTCTTAAAATATTTTGTATGCACAGATGTTATGTGGTGCAAAACAATACAAAATAATGTGTCAGTAAGTGGTAACCTGACTCTGCCAGATAGAACTACCCTGACCAGATACAGATACAGATACAATACAGAGATATCAGTGTGGGATTGCAGGGTTTGAACAGGATTTCTAAGCAATTTTATTTATATAGCACGATTCATACACTGGGTAACTCAGGATTATGGATCATGGGCGGACCATGAGCAGAACTAACATTCGCTGAGTAAACCAATCAGAGAAACTATGGAGCCTGGCTGGGCAGACTAAGATAGAACTGCTCCACAGTACACAGTCTGTTACACATCTGGGCGGGCTCCCGTAGAAACTGTTTTTAAAAAGGCAGGTACTTTAAATGAATACCTGGTTGTTGTTTATGTTCATAACGATAAAATTGGTTGGTACAACTTCAAACCTAAAAGTACAATACTGCCACCTCAACAAACACGCCAGTCAGTCAGGCCTTGTCTTTGTCTTGGAGCAGATTAATACAGTTTTTCACGAGTTACATGAACTCTCAAATCTTGTAACAACAAGCTAAAGAACAAAGTTATTGTTATACTTCACTGCTGTTTTTATTTTTTGTGATCATTGTTCAACATACAGTTGTTTGAGGTGACCTGTTTGGTCCATGTTTTGTGTCTGTGCTGTTTTCCTAATTATCTGTGTTTTATAACCCTTTAAACCAAGAGACTACAGATGAAAAATTGCCTTTTGACTAGCTTCTTTTCTACTGGCTTTTTAAACTCATTGCATGAAGTTGCATTGTCCCCCTTTCATTCATTAATTTTTCCTACCGCTTTGTCCCGTTAGGGGTCATGGGTGACTGGAGCCTATCCCAGCAGCTTTGGACCTGAGGCGGGGTACACCCTGGACAGTGGCCAGTTAGTCGCAGGGCTGACATATAGAGACAGACAGTGACAGACAACCATTCACTCTCACATTCATTCACTAGGGACACTTTAGATTTGCCAATTACCTGTACATACATGTCTTTGGACGGTGGGAGGAAGCCAGAGTACCCTGAGAGAACCCACGGTAACACGTGGAGGACATACAGACTCCTCACAGAAAGACTGGAGTCGGCCGAGAATGTTTGAGTTGGCCAGGTTTTGAACTCACGACCTTCTTGCTGTAAAGGCCCGCACACACCGGGACGAATATTCGCCAGCGTTTTTCAACGCGTTTTTTGTGTTCACACCCAAGCGATTTTCGCTGACGATGAGCCGAGTGAACATGCAAATTCATTCCCTGACATTAGAGGGCGCTTAATGTAAAGCAGAATTATCCCGGTACACAAGGTGGTGCTGCGCAACTTTACACTTCTGACACACGCTTTTCACCCAGAAGAAGAGAGCAAGTATTTGCTTGTCTAAAAATCATACAAAGAAAACATGATTATTTCAAGCACCAGTAGCTTCAGCTCCAGTTCCAGCGATGAAGAAATTATTGTTCTGTTGAATGTGGAAAGACGCCGTAAAAGACGCCGATATTGGATACATCCCATAGTTACAAGAAGAGAAGAACATGGGGAGTTTTATCGACTGGTGCAAGAGCTGAAAATGTATCATGAGCGTTTTCGGGTTTTTTTTAGAATGTCCGTCAGTGAGTTCGAAAATTTACTTCAACAACTGGCTCCCTCGCTGACAAAAAGAACATACACACTACCGTAAACCAATCGACCCAGAACAGCGTTTGGCCGTGTGTTTACGGTGAGTTCGTTTACATAGTTATTCACTTCAATGAATGTTGTACAAACATAAGTGAAGCATTGTTTAAAAAAATTGTCTATTTCTATTTCAGTTTTCTAAGCACTGGTGACTCGTACCGCACTATTGCGTACAGCTTTCGACTTGGTGTATCAACTGTGTCTTCAATGGTGAGTGAAACCTGTGATGCATTGTGGCACTGCCTCAGAGATGAACATTTGCCAGCGCCTACTGAAGAGATGTGGAGGAGTACATCAAGGAGGGTCCACGAAAGATGGAATTTCCCTAACTGCTTGGGAGGTGGTAAACCCATATTAATCCAGGCCCCTGCAAACTCTGGTTCTCTCTACTTTAATTATAAAGGTACGTTCTCTGTTGTATTGCTGGCCTTGGTTGATGCAGATTACCGCTTCCTGGTGGTTGATGTGGGGAGCTATGGCAGCAACAGTGATGGAGGCATCTTTGCCAATTCTGTGCTGGGAAAGGCACTCAGAGATGGAACTCTGAATGTTCCCCCACCAAGTGAATTTCCCGGTGCTCCTGACCTGGGAAAGGTTAACCATGTCATTGTGGCAGATGAAGCTTTCCCTCTGAAACCATATCTCCTACGGCCATACCCTGGACGACGCCTCCGCACAGACAAGAGAATTTTCAATTATCGTTTGTCTCGGGCACGCCGCATCTTTGAAAATGTATTTGGCATCCTCAGTCAAGGCTTCCGGGTTTTCCAAAGACCTTTACAGGTTCAACCAAGTGTTGTTGACAAAGTTGTCAAAGCTGCTTGCTTTGACAGCTGTGCCACAGAGGATCACAAAGATTGTGAGCAACCACTACAAGGTTTTGAACATTGTAGGGGGCAGCGGGCATCTGTGGAGGCACAAAGTGTCCGAGAACTGTACAAAGAGTACTTCAACTCACCAGCAGGAGAAGTTGCTTGGCAGTATGAGCATGCAATAGATTTGATAGTGTAATCAAGTTCACATATATATATATATATATATATATATATATATATATATATATATATATATATATATATATATATATATATATATATATATATATATGTGAACTTGATTACACTATCAAATCTATTGCATCTGATTCTTTTAATATGGCAGCACTCACCACATCAAATTTCATTTATGATATAACATGTTCTAAGCTGAAGCCTAACTTTTATTGCAAAATGTAAAGTATTTAGTTTGTCCCAAACAGCTAAATTTACGTTGTATTTTGGTAAATGTGTATTTTTAATAAACATATTTGCTAGCATTTTCTTTAAAATGGCATTCCCTGCACAATGCTGTGCGCAAAATGGTTATGTTCCTGTAGAATGATAACTGTTGCCTACAAATGCTGTGACTCCATAATTAGGCACATAGCTTTTTCAAGAATACTTATGTGCAAATATATGCCAAATCTCAAAATATGTGGCATTACTTTCAAATCACTTATGCAC